>JAJIBD010005300.1:0-88074 GCA_021461705.1 Cryptotis parvus
TCATTGTTGGGGAGGGGATACGGTTGTGTCATTGTTGGGGGGGGGATACGGTTGTGTCATTGTTGGGGAGGGGACACGGTTGTGTCATTGTTGGGGGGGGGATACGGTTGTGTCATTGTTGGGGAGGGATATGGTTGTGTCATTGTTGGGGAGGGGATATGGTTGTGTCATTGTTGGGGAGGGACACGGTTGTGTCATTGCCAGGAAATACGCCAAGCCTGTCCCTCAGTTCCCGATGACACAGTGGAAAAGACCCACTGAGCCCCCTGCCCCGCTGGGACACAGTGTTTGCTTAGGGCCAGGAGGAGTGTTCACCCCGACCAGTGAAACACCTGCCACCCTGCTTGTGAAGGTGTTGGTAAGTTACGCAGGTCAGCAAAACACCGGTAGCAGAATGGGCGGAATACCCCCTTTGGCCTTCGCTAATGGACTGTTTCGATCCGGACATGGGACAGAGGCCCAGAAGGGAAGGAGGTATCTCAGAATGGATGGTTTGGCTTTCCCGCCCCGGATGACCTCTTATCTTGTTGACAAAATGGGCTGGCTCCAGGTCCACTGACACATGAGACTCCCAAATGGACTCGCGCGCAGCCACGCCGTGCTGTCCAGAGGGAAGTTTCTCAATAGAGAGACGCTTGCCCCTATCTCCTGCAGATTGTCTACCCGCTTGCATAAACTCCAGCACATGCTAAAAGCGAACATTTCCTTTACTCAGGTCAAGCCAGGGGGCGGTAGGAAGCCTGTTAAGCCCCTCATGTATATGGTAGAGTTTGAGAAGATGCTGGAGAGACCTGGAAGGTTGACGTCAATGCTAGCCTTGGCGTCCACGGGATTAATAGCATGTACGGCCCCCCCCTGGCTCCTGCTGGAGCTGCCCTTCACCAGGGCATCCAAACCATCTGTTTCTTTGAGAATTGGCCCAAGAATACTCATTTATTGTGCCTAGTCGACAATAAGTTGATATGAAAAGTGTTGCCCCAACACAGACTTGCAACAAGCAGTGGTTTTTCTTGGGGATAAAATACAAAATCTACAAACTAAAGCTGGTTTCAAATGTGATTGGGGTTTTCCCCAGTTCTGTGTGACTCCTGAAACGCACCATGAAACCAGCCCTTAGGGCACTTAATCAGAGAACATTCGGCCGTCAGGGGAATCGCCCTATGACATTTGACGTTTGTGACTTGACATTTTTAAATTTTTTATTTATTTATTTTTTGGTGACTGACATTTTTGGTGCCTTCTCTCATAAATGAAAAGTTCTTTCGGGCAGTGATCTGTTTGAAAGTGTGACTGATGGTGTAGCCCGTCCTCGACCCGTTCCAACACTTCTCATCCTTAGCGGAGCTCTAACAGCCTTTGACGTTGTGACATTTGCACCAGTGGGTGCACTCTGGGAAGTCACCTCAGAGACCATCCGCCACAGGACCCAGATGTCTGTCGTAGTGAAGCAACTAGCCATGCAAAATCATCCTCATCCTCGTCATCATCATCATCATAGGGAATAGCGTCACTCCTGTCCTCAGGAGCAAAGCCTGAAGGGCAGATTTATCATTCTGACTAAAAGTGCAGTTAAATAATATTCTCTGTAATCATTTGTATGACAGTCGTCTGATTCTCTAAACAATTTGATTGGAGTCATATATGCTTGCTGGAAGTGGTCTAAGAAGCTTCTGGGTAATGGCTCTGCAAATGACGTCAGTGAAATATTTGCTTTCTCTTTCCTTTTGTCCTGATTTCAGCCACATCTTGGTTTTGCTACTGAAACGCTCTTTGTCAGGTACCTCCACACTCCAAGGCAAAAGTCTCCTAGATGTTTTTTGGTTTCTTTTGCGGATCACACCAGGCAATGCTCAGGGGTTACTCCTGGCTCTGCACCAGGAATTACTCCTGGTGGTGCTGGGGGACCCTATGGGGTGCCGGCTTGCAAGGTAAACGCCCTACCGCCATGCTACCCCCTAGATTTTCATCTTTCTTCTTGCTGGTCTTGAACTAGTTGGAAACCTGTTGCCTTTGCGTACTCGGCTTGCCGCGTTTAGCCCGCAGGACCACCCAGACCCTCGTGCAGCTCAGGCGTTTGCTTCCTTCTCTGAGCACCTGTGTGCTGTCCCCTGCCCCAGACCCAGCAGGATTGCTCGCCACACCCCCAGCCCCGTGGGGCTGAACTGTTCTCTGTTCACCGACGGTGTCTGGGGGGTCGGATTCTGGGGCCTGTAGGAACCCCTGGGCCCGGGAAGGCGCGTTACTGGAAATGAGACGTTCTCGTTCTCGGGTTTCCCAAATTGCCGATCGTTAACCCTTTAAAGGGGGTGGAGTACTTAAAAGGTGAAAACACGGTAGCCGGCCAGAAACTAATGGCCTGGTACAGCTGGAAACGTCACTCCTAAGCGCGCCTGGGGGACCAGCGACCTCGGGGAAGGACACGAGCAGGCTGCAGGACAGTGTCCACGGGGGAGCCGGCGGCCTCCGAGGGAAGCCTCAAGACGCGTCTGGGGCACGCGCCCAGCCAGCGAGTTTGCATCAGTCTGTGCCAGCCGGAGGGCGCGTCTGGGATTGATTAACGGGAAAGAGTCGGCTCTTAGCCTAGAGCACCCGATTGCAGAAAGGAAACGTTGTCTCCGGTGTTGCAAGAGGAAAACCGAGTTGCAGTAGCACAGGACGCCGCACACAAAAACAGCGGCTGTAGGGACCTGGACGCTGCCCGCCCTCCCGGGCTCAAGGTCGCCGCGGCCAGAGCCGAGGGCGCTGGTCCTGGGCGGGCCCGGGACGCGCCGGCCCCTCGTGCGCAGGCGCGCCGGCGGGAGGGCGGGGGCCTGAGGGCGCGGCTCGGTGGGGCCAATCGGCGCCGCGTTCGTCAGGACGGGGCGGGGCGATCGGGAAGGTGCGGCCCCGCGACCGCTGGCCGCGCCGGGACCCCAGTGCCCGGTACCTGCCGCCCTCTGCTCGGAGTCTGCCTCCCTGCCATCGCGGCCAGGATGGGCCGTAAGGTGACCCCTGGCCACCTGCGCGCTCAACCAGTGGGCACTGGACTTCGAAGGCAATTTGCAAAGGATTTTAAAGAGTGCGTCTGGGGTCGGCGAGTGCCCACGGGGAGGGACAGCGGCGCGGAGTCCCGCTTGGGTCGGGCCTCGGCGTGCGGGTGACACACGCCTGCCCAGCCTTGCCCCGGAGAGTCTTGTAGCCAAGGATGTGGGGGCAGATAAGATCGTGGCAATGTCCGCCCTCGTGCTGGTGCCCGGGGTGTGGGCGTGGACGCGTGCAGGGCCCTGGACGCTGCCCCGCTGGAGGGCCGGCCGAGCGCTGGAGCTGCCCGGGGAGGCTGGGCCTTGCTGGCGCTGAGCTGCCCGTCCTGTCCCGGGCCCGGGTGGTCTCTGCTGCTGGCCTGGCCTGCTGGTGGCCGCGGGAGAGGCAGAGCAGGGGTGAGCCGGTCAGGCTGAGTTTGCCGGGGCTCAGGAGCCGACCTGAACCCCAGAGGAGGTCCCTACGGTGGTCCTGAGCCCAGGGAGATCCCCAGGGGTGGTCCTGAGCCCGTGGCCTCGCCCCCAGAGACTTCCCAGGTGAGGGAAGCTGTGGGCGACGCCGAGGCGTGGAACCAGTGCGGGCCTGACCTTCATCCTTTCAATTGCTCGGGGATCCCGCCTCCTTCCTTCCTTCCCTCCTGGGCAGGTGTGTGTCACGCGCCACCCGGGGCCCGCTGCAGAGCTAATCTGGGCTGGTGAGGGCGTGGGCATCGGGCTCCATCTCCACCTCCTGGCTTCCACTGGGTGAGATGGGACCAGCAGGGAACCGCCCCTCCGGCACCTTTTCCCTCGCGCGGGGACCGTAACCCACCTCAGGGCTGACTCCTGGCTCTGCACTCAGGAATTACTCTGGCTGGGCTCCGGGGACACTGTGGGTTCTTGGGGATTGAACTCAGGTTGGCCACGTGCGAGGCCGCGCCCTCCCCTGCTCTCACCGGCTGGGCCCTTCCTGGTCCTTAACATTCGCCCATTGGCGGCCGCGCAGGGCTGAGCTGGCGTCTCTTTCTCCTCCACACACGCAGGCATTGAAATTGCCAAGCAGAGAGGAGCGAGGTACAGACTCGGGCCAGAACTGGAAATATGGTGAGAACAGAGCCCCGGTGTGTGTGTGTGTGTGTGTGTGTGTGTGTGTGTGTGTGTGTGTGTGTGTGTGCGTCGTGCGTGTGTGTGTGTCTGTCTGTCTGTCTGTGCGTGTGTGTGCTTGAGGCTCCATATGGGATGCCGGGATTGAACCCGGTCTGCTGCATGCAAGGCGAACGCCCTCCTCGCTGCGCTGTCGCCCCAGCCCCCAACACTCTCTTGAGTCGAATCTCTTCAAGGTGTAGGTTTCTCAGCTGTGAACCCCACCCTCTCAGCCTCGCCTGCGTTGCCGTTACGTCGGGATGGTGCCTTTGGGCCGCCCGAGGCTGGGAGTTCCTGAGCGGCTCGGCCCCGAGCCGCTCTCTTTTCTTCCTGCTCCGGAGGCCTGGGGTGGGCATGGGGTGGGCAAGGGTCTCCCCTGCCCTCCTAAGAGTGTCCAGGCATGCCTTGGTCTCCCTTGAGACCTTCAAAGGTCCCCTGGCCAGAGAAAGGGGCTCGCCTTGCATGTGGCCGACCCAAGGATCCGGGCATTGCACTGCCAAGAGTGACCCCACCATCCTGGCCGGGCCCCTGACCTGCATTGGCTGGGCCCCTCCCACCTCAGCCCTGCCTGCCCTCCTGTCCGCAGCGGCTACGGGTGTTGGGACCATTACTACGAGTCGGACACCCTCCTGCACTCCTTCCAAGTGCTGGCGGCCCTGCTGGAGGCCCCGGTCACTCAGGACATCATCTGTGATGTGGGGATGTAAGTGCCTCCTGTGCGGGGTCAGCGCCCCTGCCCAGCGCCCCTGCTTGTGTGTGTGGGGAGGGGGCTGCACCTTGCAGGGGGGGCAGCGCCCGCAGTTTCTGTTGGACTCCCAGCACTTCCCGTGTATGCACACACCTTCTACGGGGAACTCCTACGGCAGCTGTCCTCACTGACCATGAGCTGAGGGGACCTTGCCCCTGGCCGCTGCCTCCCTGCATGCTTCCGTGGCATGGGAAGGGGCTGTGAGGGTCAGTGTAGGTTGTGGGGGGACTTGTAGGGGCAGGTGTGTATGGCCCTTCTTCATGCATGGTACGGCGTGTGTGGGCGTGGTGCGGATAGTGGACCAGCTCCAGGGTCTGGACGGGACGCAGGTGGAGCTGGACGTCGCTTTCCCTGGGTGCGGGGGCAGGGGCGTGTCTGTATCGGCCTGGGGATGCTGTGGGGGTACAGAGGTACGTTGGCGCCGAGTCTGGGGGCCGTAGGGCCTGTGTGGAAGAAGGCAGTTGGCACAGGGGTACGGGCGATAGGAGTGCCCAGGTGTCCTGGCACCCGGGACCGCAGGCACCTCTCTCTCTCTGCAGGCCCGTCATGCACAGGAACGTGCGCTACAACTGCAGGGGTGATATTTCTCAACAGGTAGGCGGCCGGGGTGCAGAGGGGCCCGCCGGCATGGTGGCGCCTGTTCCTGCCTGGCCCTAGCGCCCCTAGCCCTTGGGAAGCTTCTGGAAACATCAGGTCCTTAGTGAGGGGCGCTGTGGTCCGGGTGGCTCTGCCGCGCAGGCCGGGCTCTGCAGGTGTGAGAGGCTGGGACTGGGGCACCCGCAGGTCCGGGCAGCTGCTGCAGCACCTGGTGGCCTCAGGAGCCCCCTTTCTGCTGCTAGGAAGATCCTGCTCATCAGGCCCAAAATGGCCTTGGCCAACGAGGGCAACTACGGGAGCTGCGCTGGTTCACCCCGTGGTCGAGGAGCAGGTGAGCTCCGGAGGCAGCGTGCCGCTGAGGTGGGGGGTGCTGGGCTCCGGCCTGGTCATCCGCAGCGGTGTCCGGAGGCTGGGTGCCGCTGAGGTGGGGGTGCTGGCCCGCTGGACGCCCCGGCGGCCGGTGGCGGCTCGCACCGCGCCGGCGGGGCGGGCTGTGGGGGTGCTAGGCTCCGGCCTGGTCATCCGCAGCGGTGTCCGGAGCCCTGCAGTCACGGAGCTCAAAGTTTCCTTTGAACTCCGGGGTACACTGGAGCTGCTGGGGGTCTGGGGTTTCTCTGCCGCCATCCTGGGGCTCAGGGTTCCATGGGGTGTTGTCATGGGCCCTGGAGGTGGTGTGTGGCTGTAGGCGCCTCTGTGTAGCGGGAGGAGGCAGAGCCTGACGGTGGCAGGGGGCTGCTGCCCTGCTAAGTTAGAGGGGGCATTGCCCCTGGCTGGAGGCGGATCCCAGCTGTGGGGCGTTTCCCTTAGTTCTGGAGGCGGGCCGGCCAGGGGCGTTCCCCCTTAGTTCTGGAGGCGGAGCCTGGCCAGGGGGCATTCCCTTAGTTCTGGAGGCGGGCCGGCCAGGGGGCGTTCCCTTAGCTCTGGAGGCGGGCCCGGCCAGGGCGTTCCCTTAGTTCTGGAGGCGGAGGCCGGCCGGGGCGTTCCCCTTATCTCTGGAGGCGGAGCCTGGCCAGGGGCGTTCCCCTTAGTTCTGGAGGCGGAGCCCGGCCGGGGCGTTCCTTAGCTCTGGAGGCGGAGCCTGGCCGGGGGCGTTCCCTAAGCTCTGGAGGCAGGGGGTGGGGCGGGGAGGTTCTCAGGCAGGGCCCCGCAGTGTTCCCCGCAGGCTGCCCACGCGCTTGCTCATGCCCGCGGGTCTTGGGGCGGTTTCCCTTGAGTACAGCGTGTTCGGATTGTTGGAATCCGCTTCCAGCCTCGCACTGGCTTCGACGTCATGCCTCGCCTCCTCTCGGTTTCTGCTACAGCCCGTCGGACTTGTTCTGATCCCGGTGACTTATCAAGTTCCGCCGCCGCTTTCCTCTCGGCGCTGGGCAGGCCTGGCAGGGTTGGTGGCCGCCCTGCTGGGGACGTGGACCTGGCCGGCCTGGGGGAGTGTGGAAGCCCCTCTGGTGGATGTCCAGCAGCGGGTGACCCCCCCCCGCCCCCCCCAGCCCAGACCCTGTTACCGTCTCCCTGGGCCGTCCTGGCTGTGGCTGCCTGGACAGTCGCTAGAGACCCCTTTGGGGCAGTTGGTTTTTTTTTTCTGTTGTTTATTTTCTTGGTTGCACCCAGGGTGGTGCTCAGGGCTGCTCTGGGCTCACTGCTGAGTGCTCCCAGCAGTGCTTTCGGGGGCCATACAGTGCCAGGGGTGGACTGGGGCCGCCCCGATGCAGCGTCCACTCGGCTCTTGAGCTGCTGACCCCCACCCTGGCCCCGCTGGTGTTTCCACCCAGAAGCTTCTGGAACCGCCGTGGCTGCGTCTGCTCGGGGGGCTCTGGGCACCGCTGTCTGAGGCCACTGTCTGTGGCCTCTGTCCTGCTGCCGTGTTCACCTGCCGTGTTTCCCCTTCCAGGCAGACAGAGGGGGTTTTTCCTCCCCGGATGATCCAGGCTGTGACCCACCAGGTGAGCGTCGGGGACTAGCGGTGGGCTCTTGGGCCCGTCCAGGACAAGGGCAGAAGTATCCGAGCCGGGGCTCAAAGAGAAAAACAAAAGCAGCCGATGTGGGAGCTCAGTAACCGGGAAAGGGGGTATTGGGCACTGGGCGGGGCCGGCCACTCCCTCAGCGGTCCTGACCACCATGGCAAAGAGGCACTGGCCACCTCCCAGGCTGCCCACTGGGTCGGTGTGATGAGTATCTGGCCCAAGAGCAAAATATGAACTGGTGTGATAGCCGGTGTGACCGGCCTTGATGGATACCAGCGGGAGCCGGTGTGACTGGCCTTGATGGATACCAGCAGGAGCCGGTGTGACCGGCCTTGATGGACACCAGCGGGAGCCGGTGTGACCGGCCTTGATGGATACCAGCGGGGCGTGACGGCCTGTGGGCGCCCAGCGGGAGCCGGTGTGACCGGCCTGGATGGACGCCAGAGGGAGCCGGTGTGACTGGCCACAGTGGACACCATAGTTACATAGTGGAAACCCCAAGTGTGTCCCGGCATTAGCTATGGCTGGTTAAACTGCTGGGCAGCCCCGGTGTCCCTGCTCCTGAGGGTATGACCAAGGCCAGCCAGCCGGGGTCACTTGTAGCCAAGGTGCCTGGACCTGGATGTCCGAGTGCAGGCAGGAAGGGATTGGCGGGACCGAGGCAGCACCTGCCGAGGTGTCCTGAGCCCTGTCCGGGGCCCGGGGGCACAGCCACAGGAAGCCACACACCTCACCCCGCCTGCAGGAGACGGTGCCCTTGGTGACGCTGTGCTGGCCACCGTGACACCTGCCTCGGGAGCGAGATCTGCGAGAGCTCTGGACCCTTTGCACAGGTCCGCCACCAGCGTCCATGCCCGTCCTTGCCCGCGGCTCGGTTTCCCTGCCTTGGGGACACTGGAAGCTGGGCTCAGTCAGCCTCTTGACCGCAGCCCCGCATGGACATGGGTCTGGACGGGGTGGAGATCGTCACTAACGCCTCGGGCAGCCACCACGTGCTGCGCAAAGCCCATGCCAGGGTGGATTTGGTCACTGCGGCCACTGCCAAGGTAGGCAAAAGGGGAGGCGAGGGGATGGGGCAGGTGTCGGAGTCGGGTGGGGACGGGGGTGGAGCGAGGCCGTGTGTCTGAGCCTGGGCGGCTCTGGGTCTTGCCCTTGACTCCCCTGCCGTTGGGTGGGCCGGCCTGGGTGCCGTGGGCACGCTGCCCTCCCCTACTCCCCCCACCCCCGCATCTCAGGGGCCTTCTGTGGCTACTGCTCCAAGCCTTGCTCTCACGGGTAGCAAAGGTAGCTAAGTGGCTGGGGCGGACGCTGGACTCACAGCCAGCCCTGCAGATGTCCCCTGTGGTGGGCGCGACGGTGACCAGCCCTGCTTGTTTGCTGTGCCGCCGGCCTCCTGGCAGAGCTGGGGATGGTGCTCTCATCCGGGTGGCAGGACAGTTGGGCGGTTGGCTTCGCCCAGGGCGGACACTGGCCTTCTCCGAGCAGCCGTCCACGCACGCAGACGTGTCTGGGCTGCGTGAGCCCTGTGGGGCTGAGCTCGGGGCCTGAAGTCAGACCGTGGTGGCCGGTTGCCACTGAGTTTCCCTGGATGCCGGCCTGGGGCGGGGAATTCCCGTCACCAGGACCCTGAGGGGTGGGTGGGGGGTGCTGGTGGCTTTTGGGGTTCGGAGGCCCAGCCCCAGCGACTTCCTGCTTTCTCCTCTCCAGAACGGAGGCATCTACTTGCTGGCCAACCAGAAGGGCTGTGATGGGGACCGGCTGTACTACGACGGCTGTGCCCTGATTTGCCGGTCAACGGCCCGCGTGTGTGCCCAGGGCACCCAGTTCTCCCTGGAGGACGTGGTGCGTGCCGTGCCCGGGCGCCCGCCCTCTGCCCGCACTGCTGAGCACAGCTGCTCCCCCTGCGTGTGGGTGAGGCGATGTCCTAGAAACCTGTTCTGCTCACGGAACCTTCTCCACCGGGAGTGGAGTCATGTGTGCGGGTAATGCTCAGCTGTCGCCAGCTCTGTGGTGCAAGGGGCAGGACCCCCCCAGGCCCAGCTGGTTCCAGAGCAGGGCGGTGTCGCCTCCCTGACACAGGCAGCCCATCCCGAGGGCGCTGCCTCCGGCTCACTGTCTCACTGCTCTTCCTCTGTGCTCACTTCCTGCTGCGGGTGCCTTTCCTCATGGTCATAGATGGCTGCGGCAGCTCCGGCTATCTCACCCCTGTAGCCACGGTCAGTGGCAGACTGTGTGTGTGTGTGTGTGTGTGTGTGTGTGTGTGTGTGTGTGTGTGTAATGAGGATGGCCACGAGAAAGCCCCCAGCAGACACAGTTGTATCTTGCGCCGGGGCCAGCAGGTCACCGCAAGTGCGTCAACTCAGTGTGGTTCTGGGGAAGGGCCGTGAGTCAGCACCGTGCTGGGCTCCGCTCCCTGGTGCCCCTGGGGCGCAGCCCCTCCCTGCCTCCCTCCTCATGACTCACCCCTGCAGTCACGCCTCCTCCCGCCCTGCCCCTGCAGGAAGTTCTCACGGCCACGCTGGACCTGGAGGACGTCAGGAGCTACCGGGCTGAGATCTCCTCTCGGAGCCTTGCGGTCAGTGTCTGCGCTGCCGGGGCTGCCCGAGACCCCCTGTAGGAGTGGCGGGTCTGTGCGGCACGTGATGCACATTCAGCCTGTGTGGAGGGTCCTGCATGTTCCTGGAGCCGGGCTGGGACTCTGCACCCAGCCCGGCCCCCCTTGGCCTCCCCAGCCAGGCCCGAGGCCCACACCTGCTCATCTGTTTGTCTGTCCCGGACATTCCCGCACACGCTCAGCCTCTGTGCTGGTCACGCGGCTCAGTGTCCCAGGGGCGACCCTGCCCCAGGGCGGGCGTCAGTTCCCTCCCCCACAGCCAGACCTTTGTCAGAGTGGTCTTGGTCTGCCGCAGGAGTCGGGGGCCGGCACAGGGGTGACCCTCAGTGTTTCGGGGTGGGCTTGACGGAGTCTCCCTAGCACTGCTTGGGGGGCTGGGGGCTGTGTCCAGCGGTCCCGGGCTAGCAGGTGGGCTGGCTCACTGCTTGGCCCAGCAGAGCGGCACTGCTGGGGTCCCTGGGCCACATTTGGGGTCTTCCGCCTGGACAAAGATCTTATCTCAGGAACTGGGAGCTTGAGACGTCCAGTGCCAGTGTGGGTGTTTGGGGCCTCCAGAGCTTTATCCAGAGGACGTGGGGGCTGCAGGCTCGGTGGGCTCGGAGACCTCCAGGTCTGTTCCTATAGGTGGGTGGTCACCCTCAGGCCGGCAGGGGGAGCCCGTACCCTTCTGCACCCTTCAGGCCTGCAGGGGAGTCCATACCTCTGTCCTGCACCTTCAGGCCGGCAGGGGGGCCCATACCCCCAGTGACTGGCCCGTTCTTGCCCGCAGGCCAGCAGGGTTACCGTACCCCCGCGTGAAGGTCGACTTTGCCCTCTCGTGCCACGAGGACCTGCTGGTGCCGCTGTCGGAGCCCACCGAGTGGCGGTACCACAGCGTTGCCGAGGAGATCAGGGTGCGCCAGCGGGGTCTGGACACAGGCTGGACACGAAGGCTCCCCCTTTCCTCTGCCCGATTCCCCTCTGGGCACCGCGGGGGACCCCCAGCACCCCAGCCCGTGAGACACTGACACCAAGCCTGGGTGGGGACCCCCGGCCTGACCCCGCGCTCTGCTCCCCAGCCTGGGACCCGCGTGCTGGCTCTGGGACTTCCTGCGGCGCAGTGGACAGGTAGGAGTCCGCCTGGCCTGCCCCCTGCTGCACGCAGTCGGCAGTTTTCTTTTTTTCTTTTTTTGGGGTGGGGCGTGTGGGTGGGGGGGTGTCCTTCACGCGTGCGGTTCGACACTGCTCACCCCGCTCCGGCCCTTCCAGGCGGGCTTCTTCCCTGCCCCCTGAGCGGGGGCTGGACAGCGCGGCCACCGCCTGCCTCGTCTACTCCATGTGCCGCCAGGTCTGCGAGGCCGTGCGGAGGCGAAGTAGGTGATGGCTGTGGGGGTGGGGGGAGTGGGTGGGGTGGGCTGCGCCGGCAGTGACCCAGGGGCTTTGGGGAGGCCGCGGCTCACCTGCTGGGGCACCAGAGCCCGTGGTTTGGGTCTTCGTGGTCCTGCCCAGAGGCTGCATCACAGAACCACGGCTGTGCGCCTGGGGAGTCGGGGACCCCTGACTCTGGCGCCCGCCTTGGGGAATGGATGAGATGTCCTGTGCGGGGACACGAGGAGTCCGCCCTGGCCCTAGTGAGCGGCCGTTGCCCCCTGACCCCACGGCTTCCAGACCAGGACGTGCTGGCTGACGTGCTGGTGAACCAGACGGGCTACACCCCCGCAGGAGCCCCCGAGCTGTGCGGCCGCCTGCTGACCACCTGCTACATGGCCAGCGAGAACTCGTCGGAGGCGCGCTCGAGGGCGGCCGAGCTGGCCCAGCAGATCGGGAGGTGTGCGGAGGGCGTGGAGCGGTCCCGGGTGCGTGGGGCGCTGGGTGCTAGCCTGGCCCTGCAGTCTCTGGGCTCGTCCCTGCTCTGTCCGTCCGTCCGTGCGTCCTCCCAGGTTGGTGGGCCAGTGAGGGACAGGCGAGCCGGCTCTCAGCGCTCGGGCATCGCCCCGCCCAGCCCCCTCTGCACGTGAGGGAGGCCTGATGGAGACCCTGCTGCCCAGTCCCGCTTAGGACACTAAACGGAGCCGCCGGGGTTCCCGGCCAGCCCCCCCCCGCCCCTGCAGCTGCGCCCAGGCCCCCCAGGTGCCGGGACAGCTGTCCCCAGGCACCACCCACTGTGTGCCCAGCGGTCACGCCCATAAGTGGTCACAGGAGAGAAGGAAGGAGGGAGGGAGAGGGGAAAGGGAGAGGTGAGATAAAGCCCTGACCCCTGACCCCTGACCCCTGACCCCTGCGGTGTAGCGTCCGCTGTGGATGCGCTCTGGGATCCCACGTGGGCCCTTGTACAGTGTGTCCTGGACAGGCGCGTCCTCAGACCTGGGAAATGGATTTTCAGTGCCCGAGTGTGGGTGTGGGTCCCGGCGGGCCAGGCGAGGGCATGTTCTGGAGCACAGACCCTGATGCCCGGCGGGACTTGGCGACGGGCGGCTGGGGGTCTGTGGTGCCTACTGCCCCCTGGTGCTCACCTGTCCGCGCCCTCCGTGCAGCCACCACGTGGCCCCTCAGCATCGAGCCTGCCGTGAAGGCCATCGTGGGCATCTTCAGCCTGGTGACTGGGAGAAGCCCCACGTTCGCGGTGACCGGGGAGCCACAGGGAAAACCTGGCTTTGCAGAATGTACAGGTGTGATCATGGGGGTGTGTCCAGGGCGCCGTGTCCAGGGGCTCCGTGTCCAGGGGTGCCGTGTCCAGGGGGCACCATGTCCAGGGGGTGCTGTGTCCAGAAGGTGCTGTGTCCAGGGGGTGCAGTGTCCAGGGGGCGCAATGACCAGCGGCTCTCCTGGGGCTCAGGAAACGCCTCTCGCCTGGGACCTTCCTGGCATGGGCTGCTTCAGCTGGGCGCCCTCTGCCCTCTGCCCTCTGCCCCCTCTCCCCCGTCCCCTGCTCCGGCCCTACGCAGGGTGACACCTGCCTCCTGTCACGCAGGCTCGGACCCGGATGGTCGTCGCCTACCTCCTTGCCCAGCTGAGCCTCTGGTCTCGGGGTCTGCCCGCGGCCTGCTCGTGCTCGGATCCGCCAACGTGGATGAGAGGTGCATGGCCGGGCAGCACGGTTCCGGGAGCCCGCTCTCGGGGTGGATGCAGTCTGGGGGGGAGCCCTGATCCGCGTGTGTAGACATGGTCCCTGCGGGTGTAGCCCTGACCCTGGTCTAGCCCTGACCCTGGTCTAGCCCTGACCCTGCTGTCTAGCCCTGACCCTGGTCTAGCCCCTGACCCTGCTGTCTAGCCCTGACCCTAGTCTAGCCCTGACCTGGTCTAGCCCTGACCCTGCTGTCTAGCCCTGACCCTGCTGTCTAGCCCTGACCCTGGTCTAGCCCCTGACCCTGGTCTAGCCCTGACCCTGGTCAGCCCTGACCCTGCTGTTAGGCCTGACCCTGCGGTCTAGCCCTGACCCTGGTCTAGCCCTGACCCAGCTATCTAGCCCTGACCCTGGTCTAGCCCTGACCCTGGTCTAGCCCCTGACCCTGGTCTAGCCCTGACCCTGGACTAGCCCTGACCCTGGTCTAGCCCTGACCCTGCTGTCTAGCCCTGACCCTGCGGTCTAGCCCCTGACCCTGGTCTAGCCCTGACCCTGCGGTCTAGTCCTGACCCTGGTCTAGCCCTGACCCCTGGTCTAGCCCTGACCCTGGTCTAGCCCTGACCCTGCGGTCTAGCCCTGACCCTGGTCTAGCCCTGACCCTGCGGTCTAGCCCGACCCTGCGGTCTAGCCCTGACCCTGGTCTAGCCCTGACCCTGGTCTAGCCCTGACCCTGCCTTCTGGCCTGACCCTGGTCTAGCCCCTGACCCTGGTCTAGCCCTGACCCTGCGGTCTAGCCCCTGACCCCTAGTCTAGCCCTGATCCTGGTCTAGCCCTGACCTAGTCTAGCCCTGACCCTGCCGTCTAGCCCTGACCCTGGTCTAGCCCCTGACCCTGCCATCTAGCCCTGACCCTGCGGTCTAGCCCTGACCCTGGTCTGGCCCTGGCCCTAGTCTAGCCCTGACCCTGGTCTAGCCCTGACCCTGCAGTCTAGCCCTGACCCTGGTCTAGCCCTGACCCTGCTGTCTGCCCTGACCCTGCGGTCTAGCCCTGACCCTGCAGTCTGGCCTGACCCTGGTCTAGCCCTGACCCCTGGTCTAGCCCCTGACCCTGCAGTCTAGCCTGACCCTGGTCTAGCCCTGACCCTGGTCTAGCCCCTGACCCTGCTATCTAGCCCTGACCCTGCTATCTGCCCTGACCCTGGTCTAGGCCCCTGACCCTGGTCTAGCCCTGACCCTGGTCTAGCCCTGACCCTGGACTAGCCCTGACCCCTGGTCTAGCCCTGACCCTGCTGTCTAGCCCCTGACCCTGCAGTCTAGCCCTGACCCTGGTCTAGCCCTGACCCTGCGGTCTAGTCCTGCCCTGGTCGCCCTGACCCTGGTCTAGCCCTGACCCTGGTCTAGCCCTGACCCTGGTTCAGCCCCTGACCCTGCGGTCTAGCCCTGACCCTGGTC
Organism: Cryptotis parvus; assembly: GCA_021461705.1. Taxonomy (NCBI): domain Eukaryota; kingdom Metazoa; phylum Chordata; class Mammalia; order Eulipotyphla; family Soricidae; genus Cryptotis; species Cryptotis parvus. The sequence goes on from JAJIBD010005300.1 coordinate 14,554, forward strand.
TAGCCCTGACCCTGCGGCTAGCCCTGACCCTGCAGTCTAGCCCCGACCCTGGTCTAGCCCTGACCCTGCGGTCTAGTCCTGACCCTGGTCTAGCCCTGACCCTGGTCTAGCCCCTGACCCTGGTCTAGCCCTGACCCTGCCGTCTAGCCCCTGACCCTGGTCTAGCCCTGACCCTGGTCTAGCCCTGACCCTGCGGTCTAGCCCTGACCCCATGCGGTCTAGCCCCTGACCCTGGTCTAGCCCTGACCCTGCCGTCTAGCCCTGACCCTGGTCTAGCCCTGACCCTGGTCTAGCCCCTGACCCTGCCATCTAGCCCTGACCCTGCCGTCTGGCCCTGGGCGAGCTCTGCAGGGAGCCCCTGCTGTCTGCGCTTGGCGACAGGCTGGTGCTGCCCCTTCCAGCCCTGGTCCCATCTTCCCCTCTGACCCCCCTCTCTGGCCATTGTCCGTTCACCTCCCCGGCCACTTCTGACCCGTCTGTCCCGTGTCCTTGTGTCCCTGCCCATCCGGGTCCCCTCCCTCTTCTCGGTCCTGCTGGGGCCCGTGGGGTCCCCTGAGCCGCCAGGACCACACGCCCAGCTCAGGCCTCTGACGCAGCTCAGCCATGTCCCCGATCCAGACAGAGGTCACTGGGGGTCACTCCTGCCTGGCCCGGGGGTCTGGGAGCTTGCCCTGAGCAGCGTAGACAGACGGCCTGCTGTGGGCTGAGGCTTGGGCGCTGTCTCGCCTGGTGTGGCCACTCCCGCAGGGACCCCGAGCCCCGACTGTCCCGGCCCAGCGCCCCCTGCCCTGGGCCGCCTGGCCCCGTCACCGTCCCCCTAGACTTCTCTGCGCCCTTGGCAGGGCCTGGCCGCCCAGAGAGAATCGAGTCTCTAGGCTAGGGGCGGGTCCCTGTCAGCGGAGCCTGCGCCCGTTGGATCTGCTGTCCGGAAACCGAGTGTCCCCTTCCGCAGCCTCCTGGGTTACCTGACCAAGTACGACTGCTCCAGCGCCGACATCAACCCCATCGGCGGCATCAGCAAGACGGACCCTGCGGACCTTCGTGCGCTTCTGCGCTGAGCAATTCCGCTGCCCGCCTTGCAGAGGTGAGGACACCCGGCCACCCTGGCGATTCCCGCGCCCGCCCTGCAGAGGTGAGGACACCCGGCCCAGCCACCCTGAGCGATTCCCGCTGCCCGCTCTGCAGAGGTGAGGACACCTGGCCCGGCTGTGCTATCGCTCCAGACCCTGGACACACTTTTGATAATCATGGGGACATGCTCATGGTGTCCAGTGGGCAGAGGCTGAGGATGCCCAGGGCAGCCCCCAGAGCCGTGGTGGGAAATGCAATTGTGGTTCCTGCCCTCAGCCTGGGTCCAGCGGGCTTCACTCCGTGAAGTTGCATGAGTGTCCATGACCTTTGGAAAGCCCAGCATGGCCAGCCCAGCTTAGTAGCATCAGACCCTGGCCTGTGTACCCTGCTCAGCTGTGCTGGACACTAGCCTGTGTACTGGCTGCTGTGCTGGCCGCTAGCCCATGTACTAGCCACTGTGCTGGACACCAGCCCGTGTACTGGCCTCTGTGCTGGATGCTAGTCCATGTACTGGCTGAGGTTCTGGCTGCTAGTCCGTGTACTAGCCACTGTGCTGGACACTAGCCTGTGTACTGGCCGCTGTGCTGGACACTGGCCTGTGTACCTAGCTCATCTGTGCTGGGCGCTGGTCTGTGTATTGGCCACTATACTGGACGCTGGTCTGCACACCCAGCTCAGTGGTGGGCTGGTTTGGGACGTTGCTCCCAAAGCTCTGGGCGTGTGAGCAGCTGTCCCGACTGACCCTGTGTCTTGGCTGCAGGATCCTGGCTGCCCCGGCCACGGCAGAGCTGGAGCCCTTGGCTGACGGGCAGGTGTCCCAGACGGACGAGGTAACGTGGGCTTGACTTCGGCGTGACCCGCTCCCGCACCTGAGGGGCAGTGCCCCAGTGCCCCGCTCGCCCGCCCGGCCTGGCAACTGGACTCAGCTATGCTGACTTCCGGGGGAGTAGAGTCAGCCTCCGGGAGCTGGGGGCTGACCTGCTGGGCCCCTGCAGGTCCCGGTGGCTGGCCCTGGTGGTGGTGCTGAGCCCCGTGGCCCCCGTGGCCCCTGTCCCCGTGGGCTCCACACCAGCACTCTGGGTCCAAAGGCAACTCCTGTGTCTTCTGCCGGGTCCTGGCGTGGGCGGGGGCTGCGTCTCCACCCTTCCGCAGAGGGTGGGGTCTGTTCGGACTCGCTGCTGTCTGCAGCCGCGGTCGTGGCCTGAGTCGGGCGTGAGTCCCCGTCTCCGGTTCTTTGCCAACATCACTGGAGCCGTTCGGTTCGGGCCCTCCGGTGTCGGGGGTCTTGAGACCAGCCCATCCGTCTCGGCCTCTGTGCTGCCTTCTCGGATCTGGCCTTTGCTTGCCTTGGTTGGGGCCCAGCTGGCGGTGCGCCAGGGGTCAGGCCTGAGGTGCTCGGGGTGCCCCTGTGGGGTGCCGGGACGGAAGCCGGGTGGGCCGCGCGCAGGGCCAGTGTCCTCCCTGCAGCACCGCTGCTCCCGCCTCGCTGCAGGTCTTAACGCTCCTTTCCACACTCGTTTCCCACACGTGCTGAGCTGGTCTTCAGTGGGGAGCTTGGTGGTGGTGGTGGGGTGTGTGTGTGTGTGTGTGTGTGTGTGTCTATGTCTGTGTGTCTGTGAGTGTGTGTGTGTCTGTGTGTATGTCTGTGTGTGTGTGTGTGTATGTCTCTGTGCCTGCATGTGTATGTGTGTGTTTGTGTGTCTGTGTGTCTGCGTGTGTGTGTGTGTGGTGGTTGTGGGGCCACTGGGAGAGTGGTGGGGGTGTGGAGCGTCCATGTTTCGCGCAGGAAAGCAGCCAGTAACGGTTTTGTAAACCACGGTGCCTGAAAGAAAGTCAGAATCATGGTGTCTCTGGGGGTCCAGGGCGAGCCCTGGTTGGATCCCGCACGCGGGGTCCCTTGGAGTCCCCCAGGAAAGACCCCGAACCCGCGGGTGCGCCCCTGCCCCGCAAGAGAGTAACCTGGAGCAAGTAGGTGCTTCTGCTCGAAACAAACGAAGAGCAATAAAGAGTCCATCAGAAACAGCGTCCAGAGCATGGTCACGGCAGCGCCAGGTCTGGGCGGAGGACAGGGCTGCGCCCCGGCGGGGGGACCCCCGGCTCCGCACCTGCCGTGGCCCCGTGGGCGGCGCGTCACCAGCCAGCGTGTCCGCAGGAGGACATGGGCATGACCTACGAGGAGCTGTCGGTCTTCGGGAGGCTGCGGAAGGTCGCCAAGGCCGGGCCCCTACAGCATGTTCTGCAAACTTCTCCACCTGTGGAGGGGCGCGCGTGCTCCCGCGGCAGGTGCGGGGCGGGGACAGCGGCGGTGGGCGGGGACAGCGGTGGTGGGCGGGGACAGCTGCAGGTGGGTGGGGAGAGCTGCAGGTGGGCGGGGAGAGCTGCGAGTGGGCGAGGACAGCAATGGGTAGAGACAGCTGTGGTGGGCGGGGACAGCGGTGGTGGGCGGGGACAGCGGTGGTGGGCGGGGACAGCGGTGGTGGGCCGGAGAGCTGCGGGTGGGCGGGGAGAGCTGTGAGAGGGCGGGACCAGCAGTGGGTGGGTGGGAGACAGCGGTGGTGGGAGGGAGAGCTGCGAGTGGGCGGGACCAGCAGTGGGTGGGCGGAGACAGCGGTGGTGGGCGGGGAGAGCTGTGGGTGGGCGGGGAACAGCTGCAGTGGGCGGGGACAGCTGGGTGGGCAGGGACATGTACATCCGACATGGGGGGCCCAGGGGCAGTACCTCACACCCGCAGGCCTGGCTGGAGGGTTGAGGGACCCGGGTGCTGGGCAGGTGCACGCTGGGGGCAGTGGGTGTGAAGGGACCCCGGCCCCATGATGGGCAGGAACAGGGTGGGCAGGACCCTGCCGCTTGTCTGGTTCTGGGTAATCTCGCGCCCCAACCCCCCGCAGGTGGCCGGGCGCAGGTGCCGGGAAGCCCCGTCAATGCCCCTCTGCGCCCCTAGGCCGGACAGGGAGCGGCGGCCCTCGGCCCAGGTCCCACGCGCCTGGCTCGGGCTCCCCCATGCGGAGGGTCCGTGGGGGCCACTGGCCGGCTGGGGTCCTGCGAACTGGCCCTCACGTCCGGCTCCCTGCAGGTGGCCGAGAAAGTGATGCGCTTCTTTGGCAAGTACGCTGCCAACAGGCACAAGATGACCACGCTGACCCCGCCTACCACGCGGAGAGCTACAGCCCCGATGACCACCGCTCGACCTGCGCCCCTTCCTCTACCGCTGGGGCTGGCCCTGGCAGGTGCCGCCGTGAGCGCCAGGTGAGGGCAGCACGGGAGGCCGGCGTCGCGGCCACTCCCCAGCACTGCGCCACTCGCCCAGCACTCGGGCCACTCCCCCCAGCACTCAAGGCCACTCCCCCAGCACTCAAGGCCACTCTTCCAGCACTCACGGTCACTCCCCAGCACTCACGGTCACTCCCCAGCACTCACGGTCACTCGCCCAGCACTCACGGTCACTTGCCCAGCACTCACGGCCACTCCCCCAGCACTCGCGACCACTCGCCCAGCACTCCCAGTCACTCCCCCAGCACTCACGGTCACTGCCCAGCACTCACGGCCACTCCCCAGCACTCACGGCCACTCCCCAGCACTTGTGGCCACTCCCCCAGCACTCACGGCCACTCCCCAGCACTCATGGTCACTTGCTCCAGCACTCACGGCCAGTCCATCTGGCATGTGATTGCTCTGTCCAACACTCGCTCACTGTGCAGCGCTGCGGTCACTCCGTCCATGGAGCCTGCATTCCCTCCGTGTCCTTTCCTCTTTCCTTGTGTCCGCCAGGGACCTGGGCAAAGTGGTCAGGGCTCTGAGCGTGCGGCTCTGGCCGCTGTCCCTGGCCCCTGGACACGCTGCACACAGTCCCTCCTCCGGACTCGGGGCTTGGGTCTCCTCCTTCCCTGACTACCCACGTCTCCGCTCTCTGCGGTGGGTCCCACGGGAGATGGAAGCAAGGGTCCCGAGTGAGACCAGCCCTGGTCCTTCTGGCCCCACCCGGCCAGACCCACCCTGCCGGGGGCCTCCACCGTCCCGCCCTGAGCCCCAACACTGGCCAGACCCCAAGTCAGGGCGGCTCCGCTGTGCCCGGAGAGGCCGCAGCTGCTGTGGAAGATTCTGGAACTGCGTCTGTCACCTGCTGTGTTGCGGCGTGGGTGCTCCCGTGCCGCCGCGTGGAGTGCTCCCCCGTGCCGCCCTGCCCCGGACCTGCCTCCTGGCCGGGCTCCGTCCATCCTCCCCGCCCGACTGTTAGGCCCATCCCTGCTGACCCCATTTCACGTGGTCTTTGCTCTAGGTCCTCCGGCTGGAGAGGGGCGAGCAGCAAGCCACGGACAGTGTGGACTGAGGCTGGGGCCTGCCCAGGGACATCCCCCGGAGCCGAGACGTCCAGACCGTCTGCCCCGCCTCGCCTGGAGGCCAGGGGGGAAGCGAGTGTCCTGCCGGCCTAGCGGGAGACACAATAAAGAGACGATTCCTCTCCAGGGCTCCTCGCGCTGTCCAGGGACCCGGCTGTCCAGGGACCGGCTGTCCAGCCGGTCTGCAGTCACAGTCCCCACCCCCATCCCCTCTTTCCTCCTTCCGGGCGCAGAGCTGTGTCGTTGCCCTTCTGAGACCCAGGTCTGGGGTCCCCCAGCCCTCACCTGGTTCCTGTCCCCCAAGGGGCAGCTGGGTGAGTGTGGGGTCCTGGGTGCCCCCACGGTCCCCTTGACCCAGGGTCAGTAGCTTGTTTTCTGGGAGATGTGGAAAGTGGGGGGGCCCTCAACACATTGGGGGCGGCATGGGGACCCCCATTTCCTCCCCATCGGCATGGTGGGGCGGTGGGGGGCCCCCTTACCCCTCCCCTGTCCCCTCAGTGTCACCTGGTCCTCCCTCTGCATGGCGTCTGGAAGGACCCAACATTTGAGGACACTGACGGGGTCCCAGAGGACCTGGCTGTGGCACTCCGGGGCCTCAGGTGCCTCTCTCGGGACCCTGGGGACTTTCTAAGTGGGCCGCAGCCGGGTCGGGCCCGTGTGGAGGCATCCAGGGCAGCGCAGGGGACGTTGCTGGGATAGTGGGGGAGTCAGTGACCATCCTCTGCCGCCCTCTCGTGGCCACACTGGGCGCTGCCGCTGGTCAGAACGTGCCTCGCTGTCCCCGAGCAAGGGCCCAGGAGAGAGCCGGGACCCCCTTGCCTGCCCCCCTCGCCCCACCTCCCCGCCGCAGCCCCCTGTCTCGCTCCGCCTTAGGCTCAGTCCCAGAGCCTGACTGCAGCTTCGCGAGACGGGGTGAGACCAAGACAGTGACCGAGGTAGGGCCAGGTTTGCTGCAGATGCGCCTGAGAGTCCGTCCAGGGAAGCTCAGGGCGGACCAGAGACAGGATGACGGTCAGTCAGTCCTTGCCCATCTGTCAGAGGCTCTGGAGAAACCCTCGGAGGTGGTTCTGTCCTGCTGACCGTGATGTCCAGTGATAGAGTGTATGGTGGGGTTGACTGCACTGTCCATGACACAGAGGAGGTCAAAGACGGGCTGTAGGTGTCCAGTGCGGGCAGTGCTGTCCAGTAAGTGTCCACTGTGGGCAATGCTGCTGAAGTCTGGAGGTCATCTAGGCACTCTCGGACACAGCACCAGGAGACCAGGCCACTGAGCAGACGGTCCTGGGCAGCGTGCTGGTCTGTCTGCCTAGAGCAGCACTGGACCTGGGTGACCAGAATCAGGCTGGACCCAGCACCAGAACCTTGCAGAGGGTAGGACGGGCAGCAGTAGGGCCGGGCAGCGGGGGCACTGTGGTCACACCAGGCGGTTGCACGTAAATGGCGCGAGGAAAATTGAAGCCCAGTGGCCAGCGCAGAGTGTGGGGAGCTGAGCAGGGCGGGGGCGTTGGTGCGGAGGGGCCACAGCACAGAGACGTCTGTCCTTTTCCACGGGGAGCTGACTCGTTTTGTGTGTGGCTACAACATTGTGTGCATGGAACTCTGCATCGCTTTATCATTCCGAGCTTTGCAGGTTGCAAATTGCGTGTTCCTGTGTGGACAGGCAGCGCAGTGAGGGGGCGTCTGTGACTGCAGGGTTTTGTAGGCAGTGGGGAATGTTGAGGCCTGTGTCCACTGGTGCCTCTCGAGAGGATATGCACTAAGGCGTGGACGCTAGCGCGTCCCTGCGAGGCTGCGGAGAGCCGGGGGTCCCTCTGCACTTTCCCTGGGCTTCAGGTGGTGGGTCCCGCGGAAACTCAGATGCGCCTGAGCCGGGCTGTGACGGGGGCTGCAGGGCTGTGCGGAGGGTCTGCACGGAACCCTCCGGCTCCAGTGTGGTCAACTCTCTCAGCTCAGTAAAAACTGGGGAAAGCCAGAGGGGTCAGAGGGAAGTGTTCTTGTTCCAGAACCTTCCTTTCTCCCTCAGCTCCTGCCCTTTCTGGGCTGGCCACTGGTGAACTCTGTTTATCTGAGTGCGGGGCAAGACGTGTCCCGGGGCAGCTGCGTGCGTCTCCTCATGTGTCAGCTCTGGGTGACATCGGGGTCCCCTCGGCCTCACCTCCACACGCACCGCTGCTGAGTGGCCCGTCACCTCTGACCCGGACCTGGGCTTGGCAACATGTTGTGAGTTTCCCACAGCTGCTGGGCTCTGTTCCCTGACTCTCTCTCTCTCTGGCGCTGAGCGTCTCCGTCTCCCAAGGCACCTGCAGAGCCCGTATGGACGCCGGTTGGTTCCGTGAGCTGCTTCCTGTTCCTGTCGGGCTTCAGCCCACAGAGCCCTAGGCCGATTCCTGCTGTGCCGTTCTGCTCCTTCCCTGTTTCCACAAACACTTCATAAACAGTTGTGGGTTCCCGTGTTCATGCTCTGCCAGGTACAGCAGCACCAGCCTGTGCCCCCGCCCTGTGGTCCCCATCTGTGAAATTGCATCCAGCGGCCACATCGGCCACTGACTCTCAGATGGGGTTTGGGGGACGCTTCTGTGGCGCCCGGAAGGGGCGAATGTCCTGAAGCCACCACCTGGGGACTGTTGGATGGACGTTCTGCCCGGGTTGCTGGGGGCACCGGCCAGTGATCTGATCATGGACCTCGCATGGGAGAGGGACAGAACGTGACCCCAAGCACTAGAGTTCCCTGAGCACCCTGGGTGTAGCCGGGGATCCCCAAACACAGCATACTGTGAAGCGGACTCTGAGCCAATAGACCAAGGGACACCAGCGGGGGGGTCGAGTCCTCGGCGAGGCCTACACTGGTCCTGCGGAAAACACATTGACAAAATGTCGACATGCTCCCATGAGAAGTGTTGATGCTTTATGACACAAGAGCAATGAACTGTCTTCTCAAGCACAAGACAGATAACTGTAACTCACAGGGGAAAGAGGAAAATCTGGATGAATAAATACATTCTGCACAGGAGCAATGGGAAACTGCTTCCGTGTATCTCCTGGAGGGGGCAGTGAAGAGGTCAGAGACCCTGGACTCGGATCAGCCCAAGGGAGAATTCCCAAGGATTCCCATAGAGGACTCACTGGCTCGTGGGTCCTAAGCCCACCTGCTCCTGGGGTGAAGGGTGAAAACCTAGTTTGTAAAGGAAGACACGCAAAGATTAACAGCCCTATTGGAAGACATGCAAAGATTAACAGCCCTATCGGAAGACACGCAAAGATTAACACAGCCCTATTGGAAGACACCCAAAGATTAACACAGCCCTATCCGAACGTCGCCATGCAGTTTCTGTGGCGGGAATTGCCGCCACCGACACCCGACTCAGCTCCTGCTTCTGAAATGACACACAACTGTTCTGGGTGTTAGTGGAAATTCAGAGGATTTTCCCAGAAGCCGTGGCTGGTGTGCAGGTCAGACACGGGCACTCAGCGGGGTCCCAGACCCTGATGCTCAGGGGTCACCGCATGCTGTCGGGGACGGTGATGCCTCTTCTCTGCTCAGTTCCTGCTTCCTCATCCGTCAGAGCGCTCTGGAGCACTTCTCGGAGGGGCTTCCTGCCCGCTGCTGCCCGTGTCGGCCCGACAAAGAAGTATATGATGGGGTTGACTGCGCTGTTCACAGCACCGAGGAGGGTCATGACTTCCCATATATTCCTAACGTAGATGTGTGGCCACGTCCAGACCACAAAGACCCTCGGGGCACGTTGAGCAGCAGCACGACCAGCACGTTGAGCAGGATGGTCCTGTACAGCTTGCCCGGCTGTGTCTGCCTGGCGTAGCAGCGCCCCAAATGACCAGAATCAGGCCCGACACAAAGAGCACCGGGAGGGTGAGAAGAGACAGCGCGTAGCACAAGGTCCACAGTCTATACCAGTTCACAACTCCGAAGTAACCAAAGACATAAGTCACTAAAAGATAACTAAAAAAACAGGCCCCAGATGAGAGCGCACACAATGGTGGAGAGCTGAGCTGGGCGGCGGCATTTGTACCAGATGGGCCAGAGCACAGAGGCGCGGCGCTCGGTGCTGATGGCCATCAGCAGACTCAGAGACACGGAGTATGATGACATTGAGAGTATGTTTCCGAACAATTCTACATAATATGAAATAAAAGAAGTAAAATAGGTACTCTCAATAGCATGGGCCAAGAGATAGATGAGGTCTGCGAGGGCCAGGTTGAGGATGTAGACGCTGTAAGGGTTTCTCCTCACGCGGAAACCCAGCAGCCAGACGACAGTCCCGTTCCCCACCAGGCCGCAGAGGCAGATGAATACAGAGACGCTGAAGATCAGCATAAAAGTGAAATTTGCACCATGATCAAAGGTCCATGTACTGTTCTTTCTGTTCTCTGATGTTTCGTAGGTCACAGGAGAGAAATCTGTTCTGTTATTCCAGGGTAGTGGAGACGCGGTGTCGTTTCTGGGCTCAGGATCCATCTGCCCGGTCCTGCTGCGGTGGTCACCTGTGGAATAGAGCTGAGGGCAGGGACAGGTCATCTGAGGTCAGGCATGTTCCATCACTGCCCTGACTCCAGCTTCAGACCCCACCACACGATGACAGCGTGGGTCGGCTCTGAGTGAAGGTCCTCCGCTCCCTGCCCACCCACCGCCAGCGTAAACACGCCAAACCTCCTTGTCAGTGCAAGCGCCAGGTCCTCCTGAAACTCCAGAAGTTCCTACTCACCAGCAGGCCCAGGACCCGATGCCGGAGTTTCGCTCTCTGACTCCCCTGGGGCACAGTCCAGCCCGGGTCCGCGTCTCCTCTTGTGTCTGCGTGTTCCTCGGCGGGAATATTCTACACACTTCACACCAGAGAAAATTTTAGAAGATGAAAAGTCAAATAAAAAATTCATAAACACACATTCTCCACATTTGTTGTATAGCCCTGGTTGCTGTTGCGTTCGTGCGTAAAATACACAATACAGTTTTGCGCACTCACTGGAGTTTGCTCACCATCGTGAGCCTGTGTGAGCCCTATATTCTATATATATATGAAAAAAAACTATCACTAGAGAAGACTTACTTCTCCCCTGGAGGGTGTCTGAGTCCCACGGGGTCTCTGCGGGGGTATTTGGGGCCAACAATTCTCCCCCAAGCTGTGAATGAAGGAATGGGATCACAGATGTTGGCAATCAGTGGAGCTAAGTGAACCTGGCTCATTATCGAGAGATTAGGAGGGCTGGGGGGCCAATAGAGATGGGGGGGTGAGCGATGAACAGAAGTACAGCCCCTTCTTCCCGGGGACAGTCTTGAGGGGGACTCACCGAGCTCGGCATTCCTCTGGGGCTACAGCACTTTGGGTTCCTGCTAGGAGAGGCGCCCACGGCTTATTGATTTTCCATTTCCTTTCAGGTAATCCATGAAGAATCATAGTAAATTTCCTTCTTGGTTATATTTCGAGCTATTTTGTATAAACCCCGTAAGAGATCACTTGTAACACTGTCTTCCATTGTTCATTGATGTGCTCGAGCGGGCACCAGTGCTTATCTCCACCACGTCCTGTCATGGGCTGAGTGTAGCCCAAGAGCATCTGCTCGCTCCAGGAACATAAAGAGCCTCAAACCATTCCATCAGGTCATGGGAATGAGGTCTATAATTGTTACTGGATTTTGGCATTTCAAATAGAACATGGAAGCTTGCCAGGCTCTGCCTGTGGGTGGTACACTCTGGTACACTCTCAGTAGTAGGCTCTCATCTTGTGCATTTACTGATGAACCACAACAGGGAGAGATTGGCTTTTCTCTTGGGTGGAGCTCTGAGGAGCTGTGGAGTGCAGATGTTGAGAATGACTGCCCTCTCATGGTTGTGGGGGGTTCCTCTGGCTTCTTGCTACGCTCCACTGGTATGGTGGGCCAGGGCTAGAACCCCCTAGAACTGTATACAGTGTAAAAATGTGAAAGATCCTGGGAAGGATCTGGTCCTACTTCCATTATTGTCTAAGACTGTCGCGCGCCACAGAGTGGTTGCCGCGGCACAGCTGTGGTTCTGGAGTGTCTCTCTTTGGTGTGGCTGGCTGTGGTGCCTGGGAGCTCGCAGCCATGCCTACCGACATGGAGGTGGAGGAATGGGAGGAGGAGCCCAAATCCCCACTCCAAGTCCGGCCAGGGTGGTAAATGGCTCAGCCAGCCCCTGGCTGAGTCCAACATAGCTCCTATGGTTCACTCACACATGCCATGGAGCCACACTGGCTGGACTTGGAGGTGTGGCTAGAGCTCCCCAACCACCGCAGCCAGCAAACTGGAAGAGAGACGCTCCAGACCCACACTCCACCACACATATTTCCCTTATGTTACAAAATCCAAAGCCACTGGAAGGTTTATCTATCTATCTATCTATCTATCTATCTATCTATCTATCTATCTATCTATCTATCTATCTATCTATCTATCTATCTATCTATCTATCTATCTATCTATCTATCTATCTATCTATCTATCTATCTATCTATCTATCTATCTATCTATCTATCTATCTATCTAAAGGTTTATATATATATAAAGATTTATATATATAAAGGATTTATATATATATATATATATATATATAAATATATATATAGCTTTTTGGGTCACACCCTTGCGATGCTCAGGGGGTCACTCCTGGCTCTGCACCCAGGAATCACTCCTGGTGGTGCTCAGGGGACCACATGGGATGCTGAGGTTCAAACCCAGGTCGGCCACGTGCAAGGCAAATGCCCTCCCCGCTGTGCTATTGCTGCAGCTCCAGGTTTTATATTTAATTTTTTTTATATTATACCACCATGAGAAATACAGTTACAAAGATGTTCATGTTTGGGTTTCAGTCATACAGTGTTCCAGCACCCGTCCCTTCACCAGTGCCCATTTCCCACCACCAACGCCCCCTGATGCCTCCATCTCCCAGCCTGCCTCTATGGCAGCCCTTTGCGTCTCCTCTCTCCAATTTATCTCTTCTCTCTCTCTCTCTCTCCCCCTCAGGTCATGGGAATGAGGTCTATAATTGTTACTGGTATCTGGCATATCAAATAATTTCCAACAATTATTAGTACACTGTTCCTTTCTCTGTCTCACCTAACCTCTGACTCCCACACACTTGCAGTAGATTCCACCCACTGACAAGACCTGCTGATCCAAGTTTTGCCTGGCCTTGGGTATTGGTATCATGCTATTTTTTATGTCCCTCAAATGAATGCAGTCATTCCGTATCTGTCCTTTCCCTCTGGCTAATTTCACTCAGCATGATCCTCTCCATGTCCATCCATTTATAGGCAAATTTTATAGCTTCTTTTTTCCCTAACAGCTACATAGTATTCCATTGTGTAGATGTACCACAGTTTCTTATCCAGTCGCCTGTTCTCAGGTTGTAGGTTTTGTATTTTTTTTTTTTTGTGTTGGAATTCTTTGACTCTCTGTAGGAGAGGGGTCTCCGGGGAGATAGGCCCCACTCCTGCAGCAACAGGTCTGGGCGACAGGGAAGATGGGTGCCCAACTCCCTGAGCATGGCCAGGGCTGGTGGGGCACAGAGGAAGCAGTAGCCAGTGATGCTGGGGTGGACAGGGCCGTGGTCAGGGGCTCAGCACCCAGCATCTCCACCCCAAGGTCACCGCAGCTGCGTCCGGCTCCTCCCTCTCACAGCTTTGCTCCCTCCGCTGGGCACCAGGTCCTTCCCTGGGCTTCCCCTGCTCCTGCCCACACGTGGCCCCCACTGGGGCTTGGCCCAGGAAGGATCCTGCTTCCTGTTCTCCAAACTTCCTGTCAGCCCTGGGGCCTGGGGCCTCCCCCAGGGTGGCTCCTTCAGAAACAGGGAACTGACCACCAAGCAGGGTGCCCGCTTTGCGGGCAGTGGGCAGGGAGGCCAGCGTCTCCTGAGGGCTCCAGGCATGGCTGGCAGATGCAGCTCTAGCAGAGGGTTAACTTTGTAAGTTCCTGTGTCTGGTTAGGAGATAATGTGACTAACAGGGAAGAAGGACGCAGAGGAGAGGGTGAGCCCCAAGGAGCACAGGGGTGGGTGACCCGACAGTCGGACACTTAGGAAAACCGACAGTGAGCTCTACACAGAATTGTGCAAACAAAGCTTCCCGCTAAGATGGAAGCCAGGGAGCGCTTCTGTGGTTCTCCAGGGGAGCAACTGTACAAGGACCGAATGAAGGACACTGATGGGAAAGGAAACGGCAGAAGCGGCTCATGGACACCGAGCTTTACCTGCACATATGCTGACGCACACACACATACCTCACGTATGTATTTATGTGCTGTACATGCGCGTTTCTTAGGAGTCTCTACATCTGTGTGTGCACACCTCTACCTTTCTCCCCGGTTATGTTTCTTACCCCTGTGCCTTTATAGATCCGTTTAGGCCTGTTTTAAGGATTTGGGTCTCAGAGGGAGGTGTGTCTGGTCAAACCCGCAGCCGGCCGGCCCAGTGGGAACCCCTGCTGTCAGGGGCTAGGTAGATCTCAGCTCCGAGCACTCTCGGAAGAGAATCCGTCCTGCGTGGGGAGCTCAGACACTTTGTACTGAGGCTGGATCCAGGAGGAGCCCCGCCCCTCTCCCCGGGTTATAGAGGGGCTCTGCCTCCCCCATATCCCGACTCTAGTCTGGGCAGAGGAGACCCTGCCTCACCGAGGGAGAAAACTTGGGTAGAGACTAAGGAAAACAGCAAGAGATTCCCCAAAAGTGAACACGAGGACTAACCCAGACCTGAGGCGTGAGAGCGCCCCCCAAGGGCATCGCTCTAGTGAGGAGGCACCTGCCGCCCCAACGCTGTGAGGGAGTCGAGCCGCCACGTGGGGAGTCGTGTTCGTCCACGTGACCCCCTGTCTCTGCCGCAAGAGAAGAGACATCACTGAGTCCCAAAGGGGGAAGGACCCGCTGCCCTGCAGAGCGCAGAGGGACCGAGGTGGGTGCGGGAGAGCCGGGTCAGACTCAGTGACCACGCGACGCTTCACATGGAATTGAATGTGTCAGACTGAGAACGCGAGTGTCGGCTGCAGACCCTGGGGGAGAGGGTTGAGGCCACAGCAGTGGACGGTGGGTTCTGGGCTCTGATACTCAATGTCGTGACCTCGAGTATCAATACATCAGCTTTACTTGAATCATCACAGACTCACGTCCTCAACATTCTCACAACACACAGCGTTACACAGAGGAAAATGCAGAGGGACCATGGCACTGTGAGGAGCGATTATACTGCTCTTGGTTATTGCAAACACACACACACACACACACTCATAAGTGACATAATGTCACGTCATTTTAAATGAATTATATACCTCCAAAAAGCATAGACAGCTTTTCAAAAGAAAAGGTTTTGAGCTTCCTCATGATTTGCCATTTTGTGTTAGGGTTGGCTGCTCAGCTCGCAGTGGAGCTCAGTGGTCACGCCGCCGGGGTGGGCATTTCCCTGGCATTAACTCAGCCCTGGGTCCATTTCCGGGACCCCAGATGTGCCATGCAGGGTGCAAATTCCTGGAATCACACTGCCAGGAGTTATTCCAGACTGTAGTAAGGAATATTTCCTGAGCAACTCTGGGTTGGCCCCAAAACAAAAACAAAACAACAAAACAACTCTAGCTCATTCCTGTGGATTTCTCTGTTGGAGGAAGGATCAGGGACTTACAGACAGAATTAGACTCACAGAAAAATACAATGGACATGATTCTCGGGGAGCGAGGAGGGGCAGGCGTCGGCATGGACAGACAGAACATCAGACGCCGAGAGGCCTGGGTGGGTCCCTCGTCCCCATTTCATCACCTGCTGACCCGACCTTGTGGTCTCTGAGGCTCCTCAGTCCTTTCTCCAGCATTTATTCTGCCCCTTTGAGATGTAGCCAGAAAAGAGCATTGAACTGTGGGGAAGCAACTTCCAAGTTGATTGTCCAAGAGATTGGACAATCAAGAGATTGTCCAATCAGGAGATTGTCCTGACCTGCTCACTCGCCTGAATGCCGGAGCACATGAGCACCTTACACAGAGCCAGGTCTCACCGAAGCTAAGACTGGGCAAAGCCATTTTCTGACTCACGCCTCTCCCGGGACTCACTGGGGCAACAACCTCGGTCACAGTGAGTGAGTGAGTTACCCGTGAGTGAGGCTCCTTACTGTCTGTTTCTTTTTCTGCTTGTCTCTGGCCCATACCCAGCTACTCAGGGCTTACTCCTGCCTCTGCACTCCGGGGTCCCTGCTGCTGGGGCTCAGGGTACCCTCTGGGGTGCGGAGACTGAACCCAGGCAGGCGCCTCCCACTGCACTGTCTCTCCTGCCCCTGTAGGGCACTGCTCAGCGTTTCCAAAGTCCTTGTTCTCTTGTTTCTTCTGGGAGACCACTGTGGTCGGGGCTCACAGTCATTGGAGGAACAGTCTTTTACAGTCCCAGAGACTGTAGTTTAATTTTCCATGGGAAGCCAGAGATAAGTCCCACATCACACAGCCCCGGAGCTCTCCAGCCGCTCAGCCTTAGTCTGTCTCAGGAGGTTTAAGACATGTCAGGACAGCACTGGGCCATGCTGAGGAGTGTGGGGACTTGGGGGTCCCATCAAGACCCTCGGAGCTCCTGGGCTCCTCCCTCTGGTCCCTGACCCTCTGTCCCTGCTCTGTATCCAGAGCAACCAGCCCATCCTGTCCCTAAATACAGACGCTGTCACAAGGCCACAAAGAACGTCCCTCCCTCTCAGACACAGCAACAGAGGAGGAGCAGAGCCGCTGAGAGCTCTGCAGAGGGCAGCAGGTCCCTTCACAGCAGGAAACACTTGATTCTCCTCACCTGAGTCTCCCACAGGCTGGGGCTGACGTTTGGGGATCTCAGAGCATCTTTGTGGCTGGAGGACTCCGAGGATTCTCCACAGTGTGGCTCAGGTGATGTCCTATGGCTCCCTGTGGTCAGGGGATGGCCGCAGGCTGATGGTCAGCTTCTCTGCTTAGTTCAGGGGGCTCCTTCCAGCTCTTATATCCTTCATCCCATGGTGAGTCTCTGAGGAGACTCAGGGCCCAGGAGTCCTGGGCTGGGCCGTGCTGATGCTTCTCCAGAAGTGACGGCAGTAGAGTCACTCCCTGCATCCTGGCGTGTGAGCTACAGCAGGGGAGCGAGTGCCTGTTCTCTCTGAGAAACGCACAGATCAGGTCCCCTAAGGTAAACGAATGCTAAGTTACTGAGTCTGTATTATTAGTAAGTCTCCTAATTAAATACATCAACTTCAATCTCCAATTATATGTGACGGAGTGACTACTTTTATATAAGAATGTGTGAGACGATAAATAAGAACAAAATGCAGACTTCAGCAACTTTCCTAGAAATGTTAACCCCCGAACATATAATAAACTTTGGATTGAATTTTTATTGATAATTTCATGTTAGTGTGCAAAAAATGAAAAGTAAAGGACCATAACATTTTAGTCTATTTTGAATGCAACATTCTTATATGTCTGACAGGTACGGATACAGTCTATGAAAATATGTTGAAACTGTTTTGTTTTGGGACATGTATGGCAATGTTCAGTGTGTATTCCTGGCCCTGCCCACAGAGATCACTCCTGACAGGCTCTGGGGACCCCACGGAGTACTAGGATCAAACCAGGATTAGGCGCAAGAAAGGTAATAGCCCTGCCCACTGTCCTATCAATTTGGCCCCAATATCCCTAAAATCAATCAAGTGATGAACAGGAATAACTAAAGAAAAGGAAAGAGAGAGAAATTGGAGGCAGCGATTTAGAGGAGGCAGTTGGTCAGTCACGGTGACAAGGTCAGGGGCTCTGGACATATTGGTGGTATAATGTGTATGTGCAAAGCATTTCGGTGACTATGATTGAAATGCGATATGAATTATTTTAAAAAAGTGTGTAGACCACTTAATTCAATAAGAACATGTGTGTAGTACATGGTGTGGATTATAGAAAAAATTAACTGATAATACAGTGAGCATGTGCCTGGACTGCATACCCAAACCTATTAATGTACCTTCTAAAGGACAGTTGGGAAGCAGGAGGGGACCTGGGACATTGTTGGAAGCAAGTGGACACTGGTGATGGGATCATGGCTGGACTTTGTATACATGAAAGTTTATGATGAAAAGCATTATTAATCACGTGCCTAGATACGGCATTTGAATTAAAAAATAAACTTAAGCACTTAAAAATCCAGACACCTAACAAGAAAGAAGGAAGCACTGAACTTTCTGGGTACCAATTTTCTCAATTGTGTCATCCTAGAAGATGCCCATGAAAAACAATGAAAAGTCTCAGTGAGTGCCATGTTCCCAGGAGTCTGCACGGGGAGAGGAGTCTGAGCCCCACCCAGGAAAGAGCCCATTTGTGTCCCGCTCAGGAGAGCAGAGCTGAGAGTCTTAATGGGTTTTGATATGAGATAAAGGGATATTGGCCTTGACATTGTCTGTTCCTGTAACCATATAACCCTGGAGCAGGGTAACAGCCAAAGAAGGCGCCTTTCTCCTTGTTTATGCTGTTACCTGACTCTTCACCATGTAGAGTTCAACTGAACTGAACCGTGTCCATGAGAAGAGACATGAGGGGTCACAGGATCCTAGTCCCAGCCCCAGGCTCCAGCCGCATCACAGAGTGATCCTGAAAGCCCTCGGGACATGGGGATCCGTGAAGAGCTGGTTGGTAAACCAGGACCCGTTTGCTTGCTCAGGGCAAGCTCATTGGTGAGGGTCTATACAGAAAACACACAGCAAACCTTCCCCTCTGCCCTTCCATCCTGGGATGACACAGGAGCATCTTTCCATAAAACTGTAGTCTTGAGTCAAAGGACAAGTTTCTGTGTAAAATCCTGGTTTGAGAAGAGTTTCAGAGACCAAGGTCAGCTGGTCTACCATTTCCTCATGGGCTGATGACCTTAGTAGGCAACAATAAGAACCGGAAGTAACTGGAGCCTCCCCACAATAAAGCCCCTAGAAATTCTCCCCACCCACAGCCATGTTGGCTGAAAATTTGTGCAGAGTCTCTAGAATTCTCAACACACTTCTAGTACTGCCTGATGTGAGTCGTACAGCAGGTATTAACATTCTCTTCCGGTGTCTCATGTCTGAGAGGACTTAGTGAAGATCTGTCTGTATCAGTTTCTCACTACCAACATCTCCTAACATAACCAGGTTTGAATGTACATCACATCACTTGATCACTTGAATCCCGTTATTCATCGATTTGCTCGAGCGGGCGCCAGTAACATTTCCATTGGACCCTATCACGCGCCAATGTAGCCCAATGGCATCTGGTTGATTCAGGAATATGAAGAGCCTCAAACCGTTCCTTCAGGGTCTTGACAAGGAAGTCTGACCATCTTGTAGGTGGGCGGCCACGTGATCTTTTGACATCCCGTGGGATCCAGTCGGTAATGGCTCTAGTCCAGCGGTTGTCTCCAAATCGCATTACATGTCCAGCCCATCTGATTTTCGATGCCTTGGCAAACGAGACAGCATCCCTGATTCTGGAATAGCGACGGAGGTCAGAACTCCGGATTCCTTCTCTCACTTGAGTGAGGCGTGATATTCCAAGCATAGCTCTTTCGATTCCTCTCTGGGAGACCCGAATAGCATTCTCATCCTGCTTTCGTAGGGCCCAGGTCTCTGAGGCGTATGTTAATGCAGGGAGAACGGTGGAGTCAAAGAGATGTGCCCGGAGCCGGAGGTTCTTTGTCCTTTTAGCTATTTCTTCGATGCCTTTGAAGGCATTCCATGCCGCTCTCTTCCTCCTGCGCAGCTCAGGTTTTAGGTCGCTCATCATGTTGACTTCTCGACCTAGGTACACATAACTGCTGCATTCAGAGATGTTTGTTCCATTGAGAGTGAATGGGGCCTCTGGAACTAGTTCATTCTTCATGAACATAGTTTTCTTTTAGATTCAGCTGTAGACCTATCTTTCCACATTCTCGGTCAAAGTCAGCCAGCATTTGTGCCGCTTGGCTAATGTTTGGTGTTATTAGAACGATGTCATCAGCGAAGCGGAGGTGGTGTAGTTGCCGACCATCTATCTTCACTCCCATTCCTTCCCATTCTAATTGCTGCATGATGTTCTCGAGGGTGGCGCTGAAGAGTTTTGGTGAAATGGTATCACCCTGTCGAACCCCTCTCTTTCACATTAATGATCACTTCTTTGTAGAATGGTGAGATCCTGGTGGTGAATCCGCAATACAGCTCACGAAGGATCTTGATGTATTGGGTTTGAACACCCTGTTTGGCTAGGGCTTCGATGACTGCTTCAGTCTCCACAGAATCAAAGGCTTTCTGTAAATCAATGAACGTGAGACAGAGCGGCATCTTGTACTCCCTACAAACCTCAATGAGCTTGGTTACCGTGTGGATATGGTCGATTGTGCTGAATCCTTTCCGAAGCCTGCTTGCTCGCATGGTTGTCCTTCATCTAGTGTTCTGCTAATCCTGTTCAGGATGACTCGCGTAAACAGCTTGTAGATGACGGACAACAGGCAGATGGGGCGATAGTTGCCGATGTCGTGAATGTCTCCCTTCTTGAACAGTAGAACTGTCCTGCTGGTTTTCCATTGGGAGGGCACCTTGCATTCGGACAGGTAGCGTGTGAAGAGCCGAGCTAGTGTATTGATGAGTACCGACGGCAGATTCTTCAGGTGTTCGGGTCTGACTTTGTCTGGGCCTGGTGCTGTTCCCTTCTTTACCGACGAGATGGCATGTCGGATTTCAGAAGGGAGAACGTTGGGAATGACATATCCATCCTGTGGAATTTGGTATGTGGGCAGGTGGATGTGGCTATCAAAGAGATTTGAGTAGAAGTCCTGGATAATCTTCTCCATTGCCTTTCTGGAAGATGTGATAGATCCATCAGGGCGCCGGAGGGCAGTCATCTTGGTCTTATAGTTGGCAAAGGACAGGCGGGCAGTGCGAATGCTTTTCCCGGCTTCTGCTGCATCTTCCAGTATTTCTGCTCTTCTGTCTTTGAGGTCTTCTTTTATCGCTTCTCTGCACCGCTTAGCAAGCTTGGACGTTAGCATTTGGTCTCCTGAGGCTCGCGCCTTGCCACGCTGGCGAATGAGCTCGAGAGTTTCTGAAGACAGGCGCCCTTTTGTGTCTTTCTCTCTCTCTCGGCATTCTTCGCACAATCATGGAGGTGCTGAACCAGTCGGTTGTATTCTTCATCGATGTCGCCAATGATGGTATCTTCCCATGTTGCTGCAATGGTGCCAAAGAGTTCCCAGTTGGTGGTCGCTCTGGGAGTTCTCTTCTTAAACTTTGCAGCCTTTTCTCCCCATTAGGGGAAGTAGAATTTTGCACGAAGGAGACGGTGGTCCGATCCTGTTTGGAATTTGGGGACGACAGCAACATCGGGTCAGACAAAACCGCCGATTGAAGATGATGTGGTCAATTTCATTGTGGAACTGTCCGCCAGGAGATTCCCATGTCCAACGTTTCGCTTCAGCTTTCTGGAACTGTGAGTTCCCATGAATGGTCTTGGTGGACATGATGAACTCAGATAGTCTCTCACCCTGTTCGCTCCATTCTAGGCCATGGGTCCCGATGTGGAGTTCTTCAGCCGATCTTCTTGGTCCTATCTTGGCATTAAAATCACCGACTATGATCTTGTAGAAGGTGTGATCTTTTTTATAGAACTCCTCCAATTCCATGTAGAATTTCTCAATTTCATCTTCTTTGTATGTGGATGTTGGTGCGTAGACAATGAAGATAGAAATTGCTGGCAGTGGGCCACATCTCTTCAAGTGTAATCGTCCTATTCGGGTTTGTTAGGCATTCAAATGAATCAATGTTTACGGCCATGTTCGTGTTGACAAGGACACCAACGCCACCGATGCCTCTTTTTCGTCGCATGTTCCAAGGAACAATTCTTCTCCGGTGTCAAATACAGCATGATGCAACTGACGCCTCCTCGTCTCAGTCAGACCAATGATGTCGCACTTGATCTTTTTTGCTTGCAGCATCAGATCCTCAATATATGCTTCCGATGCCAGCGTACGTGCATTGAAAGTACAGACAGTCATTTTAGTCCTTCTTCGCTTTGGCAGCCTAGGATGGCCATGAAATTTTATCAGGCACTGCTTGTTTGCCTTTCTTACTGCTGCCATATTAAGGGCTCTTTTCGGGTCAGGAAAATAAACATTTCTGTTACTGGATTTGGCATATCGAACACGCATCGGACAGCTTGCCAGGCTCTGCCATGCGGGCGCTATATTCTCATTACTTTGTGGGCCTCTCTCAGAGGGGTGGGTAGAATATTTACGGTAATTTGGAGGTAACTCGCGCGGCCGCAGAGCGGCCACGCGCAACGGGGAAAGCTGGTTTCTGCTCTGCCGGGTGTACCTGTGTCTTAGGCTCAAGCATTCCTGGGCTTGAAATACTCTCCTCTGAAGGGCGGGTCTCTGCGTGGTGGGTCCTTGTAGGCTGGGTTTCTGACAAGCCAGGCGGGAGACTGGATTAATCTGGGGCTGGAGACTGGATTAGTCTGCTGGGTGGGAGATCTTACCTGCTGCAGAGTGTGGATTGTGAAGATCGCTGCCAGCAAGGTGTGTGGGGTTTCTCTGGGCTCCTCCGAGGCTCCATCGGGATGGTGGACTCGGGTCGGAAGTTGCTCTCGTGGTCCATGGAATGCAGGGGGTTCAACGGGAAAGCTGGTTTCTGCTCTGCCGGGTGTACCTGTGTCTTAGGCTCAAGCATTCCTGCGCCTTGAAATACTCTCCTCTGAAGGGCGGGTCTCTGCGTGGTGGGTCCTTGTAGGCTGGGTTTCTGACAAGCCAGGCTGGAGACTGGATTAATCTGGGGGCTGGAGACTGGATTAGTCTGCTGGGTGGAGATCTTACCTGCTGCAGTGTGTGGATTGTGACTGAATGTACATAAGAATATATTTTTTTTGTCATACCCTTGGGTGGCGGCTACAGTGCACAGTGGGGATGGGTGCTGGAACATGATATGACTGAAACCGATCATGAACATCTTTGAAATTGTGTATCTCTTGGTGGTTCAATTATAAAATAAAGCAGTAATGCAGATTGGTGTCCATTAGCAGCAACAATAGTGATTGTATATATGCATACGTATAATTTCTTATGTTTTATATTGTTCGGCTCCATGTGTGTGGGCAGGGAGTGATGGGTTTCTCCCCTGTTTCCTGTTTCCGCATTAGAGTTTCATTCATGGCTTTATTATGTGGAGTTGCTGGGCCCTTTCCATTCTGGGGATAACCAGGTTATCCCTGAAGTTTCAGGGGTGTCCATGTGTACAAGTTTATTCTCAGACACTGTAAATTAAATACACTTCTGACTGAAATTAAGTCAGAGTTTTCTTCGAGAAAGTCATGCAGCTCAATCTCTGTCCTATCACTTAAGGCCCTACACTTAATTTTTTAAATAAAAGTTACATAAAGGACAACTATAGGTGAGAGTGACATCATGATGAATTCACTTATTCTTTCATGAGTCTCTTCAACCAGCTGTTTAAGCATCAGGCTTCCTCTCTGTTCCTAGAATCAGTCTCTTGGTTGCAAATATCAGATGAATGCGCTGGATTCCTGTGGCTGCACTCCGCATGTCTGAAGAGGGAGAAACACATATCAGGGATGGAGGACACGTAGCTCCACGGAAACACAGACACCAAGGGCAGGGATGCGGGTGGGAGTTAGGACATTAAGGACTGAATCTCAGTCGTGGGCTGATCCATAACTGTGTCTCTCACGGTGGTTCATTTACAAAAAGAATCAAAGATGAGGCACGTGATCAGGTTGGAAGGCTCTAAACTGCTGGACGCGTGACAACAGGAGCAGAAGCACCAGCAGGTCCCAGGAGCACTAGATTTTGGATGCTTTGGGGCCTCAGGACGGGAGGTTGGAGATGCCCGAGAGAAACAAGAGGGAGTTTGGGTAAAGGAGGTTCAGGGCAGCAAACGGATCCTTCGGGTCGTCAGGTCAAACTTGCAGTAACTTTCCCGCCCAAGCGGTGCTCAGTGGCCCTGGGCCCTCCCTGAGCTTCTCAGCCAGCCTGACTGGCACCATTGCAGCGCCTACGGTGATGGGAAACTGTCGCCTAACGTCTTCCTCTCCCTGGACGGACACTGAGAGTCTCGTTAGACGGAAGAATACTTTCCCACTTGCTCCTTCAGCTCCTCTGTCCTCACATCCAGTCACCTGAGCGGTAACAAACATCTCACTGTGACCGGGACTGTAATTGCTGGTTTCTTTAGGCTCTTAAAGTAGATGGAATTTCTCCGCGTTTAAACTCTGCAAATGGAAGGAGATGCATTGAAACCGAAAATGTGAATCGCTAATGCTTCATAAAGTTTGTTGTCAAAGAAGCCAGTAGGAGATCTCAGAGCTCCCAGCAAGAGAAG
Organism: Cryptotis parvus; assembly: GCA_021461705.1. Classification (NCBI taxonomy): domain Eukaryota; kingdom Metazoa; phylum Chordata; class Mammalia; order Eulipotyphla; family Soricidae; genus Cryptotis; species Cryptotis parvus. The sequence continues at coordinate 38,290 of JAJIBD010005300.1, forward strand.
GTTCTAGTCTTCCTCCTGAGAGAAGGTTTTATGTATATATATAACATTTATGGAACACACACCACATTCTCACCGCTTAATGTTGGCTCTGTTTCAGAGAATTTTTTAAACCAGTTTGCATACGTGCCTATATAACTTTGTCTACATTCAGAGTTATAAAACTATACAAGAAATAGACTTTCCATACTGAGTATTGACTTTAATAATTATGGGTGGGTAAAAATATGTTAACAAATATATACTAAAATATTGAAAATATTTTTGAATTTATAAGTTCAGTTCATGGCAACATTAGTCAAATATCCGTTAACATAACTTTTGGATCAAGTGACCGTGTGCAGCGCTGGAGAGAGCTGAGAGCTGTGGACAGCAGCGTGTCCAGCACACCGAACCTCAGGGTGGCGGGAGACGCTCACCTCATCTCGTTCCTGTTCTCGTTCAGGTTCCCGAAATCTGAGATGCCTAAAATCAGCAAAGGAAAACCGAAATCCTGTCCATGGTTTTCCCCGTATCTGACCACACCCACACGTCCCTCCCTCCCACGCCAATGGGCCAATGTGTGGTCAGAGCATCTTGACAAGCTCCTGCAGCCTCTGCGCTGTCTGGTCTCCCCGTGGAGAATGCGGGATCAGCCTTCTCGTTCCCGAAACATTCCGCGGAGAGTTTGTGCCGGTCTCTCTGTTTCCTCACTGCAGCATCCCAGGTCCTGCAGACGGTGGAGACGGTGATGGACACACCTGGGGGCGTCTCCCAAGCAGCCCTGACGGGAGGTGGCGCCCCTCCTGGAGGTGACCCCAGCCTGGGGCATTTCAGTGCCAGGGCCTGGGAATGTGGCAGAACGAGGATCTCAGTGCTTAAGGTCCCTGCAGTGCTGGTAGGAAGCTTCTGTTTGCTTCTCAGGCAGAGCTCAGTTGGCCTTGGGACCCCACAGGGATCGTTCACCAAAATGACCGGCACAGCTGGTCATTCTTTTAGGGTCAAATTTGGATGTTGTCCACCATCTTTCCTAAGCTCTGAACGTGCTTTGTGAGGGGAAACGACTGTTCCTCACCTCCTCTCCGTTCCTCTCACACAGCCCTTACCTTACAATAACGCCAGGACGGAACTGGCCCCAACGCATTTTTTATCCCTAGAGATTGTGTATTAGTCGGGGTTGGGGAGAGACTGAGCGATGGACTCCACCACCTATGGGAGTCTCTGCCTGAACACATGACGGTGCTCTCTGGGGGTTTCTGCTTTTCTCTGAGGTAGTCATGAAGTCCAGCATTCTAAAAATATTAAAGAGTATGAATTCAAATTATACATGAAAGAATGAAATGGATGTTATACTGTTAGGGGAGAAAAACAGCAGGCAGGTTTAATGATCCAAAGGCCCCATATTGCTGTGGAAAGTCACCGAGGGCTTGTCATCACACACCCCCATCCGGCCTTGGGAAGAAGTTTCACTGCCCTTCCTGTTATCTCAGAAACACGCCCGGGTGCACGCAGGGCATACTGATGTTTAGAACATCCAGGGACATAACAATACAAGTTGTCTGTGCAATGTCGTTCTTTGAATCATGTTAAATTTGTGCAGGTTATGACGTGAACTATGCCTATATAATCTAAAGCTTCCCCTTACTCGGGGTCTTGCCTTGGCCTGTGTGCCTGAGAGCTTGACCCCAGCTAGCTGGCTTAATAAACTCCACTTGCCTTTTGCATTACTGGCTGGTTTCTTTGTGATTCCTAAGAACTTGTGACTCCGGACCCTAACAATACTTTGATATCATCATGATATTGACGAGGCAAACATAGAGCTGGAGGACTAGTCAATGGTTGAAATCCAACACATGTGTGGGTGTCAGGAGTTAGGTGAGATAGAGAAGGAACCAGTGTAATAATTGTTGGAAACGTTAACACCTGGCTAGAACTGAGCATTGAACATAGGCAAAGGGATAAACACATGAAAACCCCTAAATGTATGCATTGGAGCCACAATATGCTAGTGAAGAGAGAAGAAGGAGGAGAATAATAATAATAATAATAATAATAATAATAAGAATAAGAATATGAATAAGAACAAGAACAAGAACAAGAAGAATAAGAAGGACAATAAGAACAAGAAGAGGAGAAGGAGGAGTAGGAGAGGGAGGAGGAGGAGCAGGAGCAGGAGGAGGAAGATTAAGAGGAGGTGGAAAATTCCTAGCTATGTGGCAGGCTGGGGAGATCAATGGATCCAGGGTTATTGGTGGTGGGAACGCACTTGGGAGTGAGCTGCTGCTGCATGACCGAAACCCACCACGCACAGCTTTGTATTGTATATCTCACGGTGGTGTCATAAATCAAAAACAAAGTATTTAGAAATGGCTCTGTGATTCATAATGCTTGATGTATTTTTTAACATTTTTACCGTAACTGCTAATGGCAGAGCCTGGCAGCTACCCGTGGTGTATTCGATACACCAAAAACAGTAACAATAATGGACCTCATTCCCAACGAATGGAGACATTACTGGTGACCGCCAAGCAAATTGATGGCCAATGGGAAGACAAGTGATACAACTGATACAAGTACCACAACTGTTTGATGAGAAATTTATTCCCAGCTGCTCTTAGGCTTGCCTTGTGCAGGACCGATTCCACCCGGTGTCACCCTAGCACAACCCCACTGGCTGTCTGATGCTCTGTGTCGGATGTCTCTAGTGTGCAGAGAAGGAAGCTTGATGTCTGTCGGTGCCACGTGGGACCCCGACAATATTAGGGTTCGAGTGCCTGGTCACGCTCAGGGTTCGACAACCGATGAACACAATCGGCGGAGTTCAATGCACAGTAACCCAAAAAGGCTCTTCACTTCTCACCAGCAGTTAAACACTCACTACCAGAACCCTGGATGACCGACTCCCCAGACCCAGATTTGGGATAGTGATGAGGCTGTTTCTCTCCTCCATCTCCTCAGGGTGTGAGTCCTGCTGAGCTGAGCCCGCAGAGCTCTTAGTTCTGATGGGCCTGACCAGGAAGCAAGACTCTAAGGCACTTCCTGGGGTGGAATCGGCAACAGGGACGTTCTGTGGAGCCCTTGACAGGGGCACGCCCTTTCCCTCACTATGGGGAGACCCAGTTTCACTGTCTCCTGGGGCCATCCGTGCCCTCCCTGCCTCCCTCCTGGGAGGACACTCAGTGGACCCTTACAGGGGACTCGGGCCTCTGCCCAAAGGGTCCCGCATGCCGCGGTCTCCTCCTGCTCCTCTAGTCCTGGGCGAGACTGTCCCATTCTTGGGGGGTTGCTGTTCAGTGCTCCCGGTGGGGTCAGGTGGGGCAACGCCAAAGTTTACTTGTGTCTTTGCCTTGTTATTTCTTAAGGTAAATTTTATCAGTCCGATTCCAAAGTCATATTTTTGTGGAAATATTTGTTATATTTACTCATTTAAGGGAATATTCAGTCCATATGTCAGGGTTTAGACATGATAAACTTTATTTGGAATATATGTGACAAAATCTAAATTACACAAATCACTTTCAATAACTTTTTATTTCTAAAATGATACATCTCATTCTAGATTTATGAGAAAGTTTTTTGTGCTTATGTCTATTTTTATTATATTCACTGAATCACTATGCATAGCTTATTTAACAGTCATTAAAAATCACTTTTCTGGTAACCTGCTGTTATGTCTTACTATTCATATACCTATTTATTGTGTGTGTATGTATAGGCATATATATGCAAAGCTATCTGCTTGTATTTGGTATGCCAAGTACAAAATGACCAATGAACAAATGGGTTGTATTGGTAATGCTCAGGTAATTTTTCACATTTTTTTTAACAGATATTTAATTTTTGACAGTTGACATGGGATCTTCGCTCACCAAGAGACACTAGATTTCAGTCACGCCCAAATAGAATGTAACAAGGTGTGTGAGCATCAGGAGCAGGCTGAGGTCCGGGAAAGGAAGCCAGTAATTGGAGGGATCCGGGTCGGGATTCTTACAAAGCAGCATCCGAATTTTCGCTGTCAGAGGTCACGGGTCCCCGTCTGTGTGCAGACTCAGTGCAGAAACTAGACCATGCGAGGACACGCCCGCACAGTCAGGACGGGGCAAGGTTTGCGGCGCACTGTAGGGGTCTCCGGGACACACAGAGGAAGTCAGAGACTCGGGACTGTGGAATCAGCCCAGGAACTGACAGAGGGTTCCTACCGCTGTGAGCACGCACTGGCTTAGGGTTCGAGAGTCCAACCCTCCCTAGGGAGAGTCTCTGAAACTCCTGGCAACTATTAAAGGGTGAAACAATTTGTAATAAAGACATCCAAGAAGCATACACACAATTTCAGTGAAGAACATTGTGATCTACCAACATAAACACACGCAGGTCTAGAGAATCCTGCAGCTGTTCTGATGCTACAAGGGGACTCTCACGTGACCCTCCCAGCTGACGGCGTGTTTAAGGGTCACACCTGGCTCTCAGCAGGGCCCCCTGAGGCTCCGGGCGTCTTGTCCTTTCTGGGGCCGGTGATTCCTCTCCTCTGCTCAGCTCCCTCACTCTCATCCGTCAGCGCACTCTGGAGCAGCTGCCGGAGGGTTTTCCTGCCCCGCTGCTGCCCCTGCCGGCCAACAAGGAAGTATATGACGGGGTTGATTGAGCAGTTCACGAGATACAGCGTGTCTGAGATGAGCTGTGTTGTGTCGCCTAAGGTTTGCCACCACCAGTTCATATCTAAGTAGACTGCTGCTTGGGGCACATTGAGCAGCAGGAAGGCCAGGACGTTGAGCAGGATGGTCACGTAGAGCTTGCTGGGCTTTCTCTGCCTGGAGCCACACTGGACCCGGATGACCAGAATCAGGCCACACACACTGAGCACGAAAAATGTAATAAAGGGCAGCACATACCGTGTATGATATATGTTAAAATAAATTTCCAAAGTAGGGTAAGACAATTTCTCCTAACAAGAGAGCAAAGGACGGTGCCCAGATGAGAGCGCACACGATGGTGGAGAGCTGAGCTGGGCGGCGGCATTTGTACCAGATGGGCCAGAGCACAGAGACGCAGCGCTCTGTGCTGATGGCCATCAGCAGACACTGACCAGTACAGTAAGAAAGAACAAAGAGTAATGTATGCAAGTACATAAATAAAGAAGTAATGTAATGATAGAAATAATATGCATATATATCTGTGAAGAGTATAACATAAGCTAAGAGATAGATGAAGTCTCGCGACGGCCAGGTTGAGGATGTAGACGCTGTAGGGGTTTCTCCTCACGCGGAAACCCAGCAGCCAGACGACAGTCCCATTCCCCGCTATGCCGCAGAGGGTGATAAGCACAGAGACACTCAAGATCATGATAAACTTGACATGTATACGAGGATAAAACGTGATCTGCACTATCTGTTCCATTCTCTGGTGTTGCATTCGCCACAGGAGATAACTCTGTCCCGTTATTCCAGAGCAGTTGTGGCATGTCCACAGTGTCAATTCTGGGCTCAGGATCCATCTGTCCAGTCCTGCTGCTGAGGTCACCTGTGAAATAGAGCCGTGGGCAGGGACAGGTCCTCTGAGCTCAGGGATGGACAAGTCCTGCCTCACTCCACCTCAGGAGCCCACCACACTAGGAGCAGTGTGTAGGTGTCTGGGGGAGGGTCCTCCTTGCTCTGCTCCCCTCAACCACGAGAGTAACAGGCTGATGGACCTTGTGGTCAGTGCCGGGTCCAGGGTCCTCCTAACTGCAGTAGATTCTGCCCAGAACCCGTTGCCGGAGTTTTCGCACTCTGACTCCCTGGGGCACCAGGGCCAGCCCGGATCCGCGCCTCCTCTTGTGTCTGCGTGTTCCTCTGTGGGAATATTCTACACACTTGACACCACAGATTTTCTAGAAGATGAAAGGTTAAATAAAAATTCATAAACACACAATTCCTCACATCTGTTGTATAGCGTTAGTTTCTGTTGCGCTCGTGTGTAAAACACACAATCGGGTTTGCACACTCACTGTGGTGTTTCTAACCCCTCACAAGGCCTCGCACAGGCTCTCTATGGTGACGCTGACCGCAGGGAACAAGCTCCCAGTGTCCCGGAGAGACGGACACTAGAGCGCGTTAGTGAGGGAGAGTCCATCAGGACATGGTCACCACCTTCTTGGGTTCCCTGTAGTGCAGCTCTTGAGGGTCTGTTTTCTTCAATGAAGTAACGGTTTATAACAATAATGATTTACCTCACGTGGGTGCCTTATTTGAAAATCAATCTTCAAACAGAGCCTTACTTCCCTCTTCCCCGCAGCTCTCATACCGTCAGCAGGAGGAATCCTGTGTCCCTCCCTCTGAGCGGAGCCACAGGTCACAGGCTCCTCCACTGCCGCAGTGTCCAGCTGACCTTGACAGTCCCCAGGGAGCACCGTCCTGTCGGGGTCTCTGCTGGAGGCTGCACGTCTCCCTGCAGGAGTGAGCAGGAATGAGCAGGAAGGACAGGAACGAGCAATATTTCTCCCCGCAGACCTGCTGACTGCAAGGGAGTCGGGAGAGTCAAAAGGAGTGAATCACACACAGGGAAGTTCTAAGGGGCTTGTCAATAAAAAGAAGCGATAATAAAACAGAAGAAATACACATATAATATGAAATTGCAATTCCTTAGGCACCAGGACCAGCCTGGATCTGGTCTAACAGTGAACAATCAACAGGGACACAAATGAAAACTGACAGCCAACACTACACGGAATTGTGCAAATGAAAACCTTCCCGTTAAGATGGGAGACAGCGAGCACTTGTGTGAGTCTCGTGTGATATTCCAGGTGGGGCAATCGTGTAAGGATTGAGTGAACGATGATGATGGGAAAGGAAACTGCAGAGAGCGGCTCATGGACACAGAATATTTCCCCGCACATATGCTGACACACCACTCCAGACCCACAGCTGCGCTGCTCGGCCAGCCCCACGTGGAAGCAATCCCTGGAGCTGACCTCCCGGTAAGGGACTCAGCCAGCCCCTGGCCGAGTCCAACATTGCTCCAAGTGTCCGCTCACACGCGCGGGAGGGACCACACTGGCCGGACTCGAGCGGAGATTTGGGCTCTGCCCTTTCCTCCACCTCCATGCCAGCTTCCCGAAGAGAGACCCACCCATGCCAGACCCACAGCTCCCTTGGCAGCCGCCGCTTGGCAGCCGCGTGACGCTCTTAGATAATACTGACCTTAGGATAAGGTCCTTCCCAGAACCTTTCACATTTATACACTGTATACAGTTCTAGACAGGGTCTAACTGATACCCGCCATCTCAGTAAGCCTAGCAAGAAGCCAAAGAAACCACACATCATGCGGTCAGTCATTCTCAACATCCAGACTCCATAGTTCCTCAGAGCTCCATCCAAGAGAAAACCTGATCTTCCCCTTTAAGTTTCATCAGTAAATGCTCGAGATGAGAGCCTTCTACTGAGAATATACCACCTACACGGCAGAGCCTGGCAAGCTACCAGTGTTTTATTTGTTATGCCAAAAACTAGTAACAATTATGGACCTCAGTTCCATGACCTGTAGAGTGGTTTGAGGCTCTTCCTGTCCCTGAAGCAAGCAGATGCCCTTGATTGCTAAGCACTTGTTTGTGACAAGACGTATGGAGATGTTATTGGTCCCTGCTCGAGCAAATCGATGAACAACGGGAAGACAGTGATACAGGGATACAGTGATGCTGACACACATATGCACATCTCACATATGTATTTGTGCTGTACATGTGTGTTTCATACAAGTCTCTATTTATTTATCTTTTATTTATTTATTTATTTATTTATTTATTTTTTTTTTGGGTCACACCTAGTGATGCTCAGGGGTTTCTCATGGCTCTGCACTCAGGAATTACTCCTGACGGTGTTCGGGAGACCATAAGGGGATGCCGGGATCGAACCTGGGCCGGGCATAGGTCGGCGGCATGCAAGGCAAACGCCCCACCCGCTGGACCGTCGGGTCCCACAAGTCTGTATTTATATCTGTTTGTGCACACCTCTACGTTTCTCCCTGGTTATGTTTCTTTTTCCCTGTGCTTTTACAGATCCATTTTAAGGATTTGAATCTCAGAGAAACGACCCTGACCTGCTCCTGGCCTGCGTGCAGGAAGCACATGAGCATCTTACACGGAGTCGTGGGCGGGTCGCTGGGTCTCACAGAGATCAGACGGGGCAAAACTATCTTTTGACTCACTTTCTCTATGGGAGAACAACTGGGACGACAACCTCGGGCACAACCGCTACGGCGAGTGCGGCTCCTACTGTCTGTTTCTTTTTCTGCTTGTCTCTGGGCCATTCCCAGCTACTCAGGGCTTACTCCTGCCTCTGCACTCCGGGGTCCCTGCTGCTGGGGCTCATGGGACCCTCTGGGGTGCGGAGACTGGAAACCAGGCAGGCGCCTCCCACTGCACTGTCTCTCCTGCCCCGTAGGGCACTGCTTAGCGCTCCAAAGTCCTTGTTCACTTGTTTCTTCTGGGGAGACCACTGTGGTCGGGGCTCACAGTCATTGGAGGAACAGTCTTTTATAGCCCCAGAGACTGTAGTTTAATTTTCATGGGAAGCCAGAGATAAGTCCCACATCACACAGCCCCGGAGCTCTCAGCCGGCTCAGCCTTAGTCTGTCTCAGGAGGTTTAAGACATGTCAGGACAGCACTAGGCCATGCTGAGGAGTGTGGGGACTTGGGGTCCCATCAAGACCCTCGGAGCTCCTGGGGTCCTCCCTCTGGTCCCTGACCCTCTGTCCTTGCTCTGTATCCAGAGCAACCAGCCCATCCTGTCCCCTAAACACAGAAGCTGTCACAAGGCCTCAAAGAACGTCCCTCCCTCTCAGACACAGCGACAGAGGAGGAGCAGAGCCCCTGAAAGCTCTGCAGAGGGCAGCAGGTCCCTTCACAGCAGGAAACACTTGATTCTCCTCACCTGAGTCTCCCACAGGCTGGGGCTGACGTTTGGGTATCTCAGAGCATCTTTGTGGCTGGAGGACTCCGAGGATTCTCCACAGTGTGGCCAGGTGATGTCCTATGGCTCCCTGTGGTCAGGGATGGCCGCAGGCTGGTGGTCAGCTTCTCTGCTGAGTCCAGGCTCCTCCTTCTCTCATACCCTTCATCCCGTGGTCAGTCTGAGGGACACCAGGGCCCAGGAGTGCTGGGCTGGGCCGTGCTGATGCTTCCCTGAAGTGACGGCAGTAAGTGCACTCCCTGCTCCTGCGCGCGTGACACAGCAGAGCGGAGCCCCTGTTCCCTCTGAGACACGAACAGATCAAGGCCCAAAGAGAAATACAGGTTAAAATACTGCATTCATTTTATTAATGAATTTTCTAATTAAACACATCAGATTTAAAAAAATTTTTTTTAACACATCAGATTTTAATTTCAATTTGTTTATGTATGTTTATGACTGTGGAAATATAGTCATGAAACTTTAACTTACAACAATACAGACTTAACCAGTGTTGGCTCCTGGGACCGGCTGAAAATCTCCGCCCCCGCCAGGTGTGTGCGTGATCCCTGCGTCTCCGCGGACCCAAACTGCCCCAGGGAAGAGCGGAAACTCCCATCAACGGGAACCAAGGCTAACTGCCTTGGTTTCACTGCGGAACCTTGGGCGCTGCGCTCCTGGGACCGGCTGAAAATCTCCGCCCCCGCCAGGTGTGTGCGTGATCCCTGCGTCTCCGCGGACCCAAACTGCCCCAGGGAAGAGCGGAAACTCCATCAACGGAAACCAAGGCTAACTGCCTTGGTTTCACTGGTGGAACCTTGGGCGCTGCGCTCCTGGGACCGGCTGAAAATCTCCGCCCCCCGCCAGGTGTGTGCGTGATCCCTGCGTCTCCGCGGACCCAAACTGCCCCAGGGAAGAGCGGAAACTCCATCAACGGGAACCAAGGCTAACTGCCTTGGTTTCACTGGCGGAACCTTGGGCGCTGCGCTCCTGGGACCGGCTGAAAATCTCCGCCCCCCCCCGCCAGGTGTGTGCGTGATCCCTGCGTCTCCGCGGACCCAAACTGCCCCAGGGAAGAGCGGAAACTCCATCAACGGGAACCAAGGCTAACTGCCTTGGTTTCACTGGCGAACCTTGGGCGCTGCGCTCCTGGGACCGGCTGAAAATCTCCCGCCCCCCCGCCAGGTGTGTGCGTGATCCCTGCGTCTCCGCGGACCCAAACTGCCCCAGGGAAGAGCGGAAACTCCATCAACGGGAACCAAGGCTAACTGCCTTGGTTTCACTCGCGGAACCTTGGGCCCCGCGCTTCTGTAATCATCCGCAAAACTCAAAACCGGCTGGACGCTTAGCGTCATGCGAACCTTTTACTACCTATCTTGCATGAGGTACCACTGAACCCTGGTTCCTACATCCTTGCTACCCACCCAAACTCGCAAACAGACCAGACACCTACTAACTGTACTATCCTGTCATCCAAGACCCCACATTTGCAACCTACAATAGTCAAAATGGTAAAGCAACGCAAAGTTCCATCCAGCTCTGTGAGTGAAGTCACTAGTCCAGATGAGCCAAGCAATACCAATGAGTTATATAACCTCTCTGATAAGGAATTTCGGAAAGAAATGTTAAGGAGTCATAAGGAATTCAAAGAAGCAATGGAATGCAAACTCAATAAAATACAAGAGGACATGATAGAAGAAGTGAGGAAAATGCAAATGGAAATGACATATATTAAAAATGAGGTAAATGAAATGAAAAACACAGTGGAAAGCCAGCATAGCAGAATAATAGCTACTGAAGAAAGAATTAGTGATCTCGAAGACGCGTTCCAAAGATTCTCTACACAACACCAGAAGATAGAAAAAAAGACTCACAATTACCGAACAGACAACAAGAGATAATCGGGATGAAGCCAGAAGAAACAACATACGGATCATTGGGGTCCCAGAAGGGCAAGAAGAAAACCCTGATGAAGAAGAAACTGTCAAAGCCATCATTGCTGAGAAGTTCCCGAACTAAAAAACACTTGCCTCAAGATCCAGGAGGCCCGTAGGATACCCGCTTAAAAGAAACCCCAACAAGAATACTCCAAGACACATCTTAATTAAAATGACAGACTTAACCAGTGTTCCAAAGAAATTTTACTCCAAATGGATACTAATATTTTGAGTTGATTTTTATTCAAAATTCCAGTTTAGTGTGCAATAAATTGAATATATGTGATCATAACTTTTTTTCGATGATTTTGAGTGCACCATTGAGTCCTATGCCTGAGAGGTGTGGACACACTCTCTGAAAATATACTGAATTCTTGTCTTATTTTGGTGGCACCGCATGGTAACGTTCAGTGTTTCCTCCTGGCCATGCATACAGAGATCACTCTCAGTGGGCTCCGGGGATCCTAGTGTGCTGGGAGCAAACATGGGACAGGCACGTGTCTCACCCACTGTACCATCACTCTGGCCCCAATATCCTAAATTCCAATCAAGTGATGAACCGGAATAACTAAAGACCAGGGGATGAGAGAAATGGAGGCAGCAAGTAAGAGTCAGTCACAGTGGTGAGGGTCAGGGGCCCTGGCCGCAATGGTGATGTCGTGTATGTGTGTGAAATGAACGTTTCCCGGTGATGTGTGACTGACGTTGTGACAGGGCGTGTGGAGATGTTACTGTGCCACTCGAGCAAATCGATGAACAATGGGAAGACAGTGATACAGTGATACAGTATGACTGAAACTCTATCATAAACAACTTTAGAGTGTGTAGCTCAAGGTGACTCAATAAAAGCACAGGTGTGTAGTACATGGTGTGGATAAGTGATTATTTAGATACCTGAAAAATAAGCTGATAAACAGTGATAAATGTTCACTGTTTGTCTTGGACTGTTTAGTCTTGGACTAAAATAACCAAGCCTACAAATGTGTCCTCAAGGAGGGTAGTTGGGAGGTGGGAGGGGACCTGAACATTGCTGAGGCAAGTGGACACTGGTGATGGGATTGGAGCTGGACATTGTATACATGAAACTATGATGAAATGCTTTATAAGTCACAGTGCCTAGATAGGACAATTGAATTAAAAAATAAACTGAAGGACTTAAAAATCTAGATATGCCACGCCCGCCGACGGCGCGCCGCCCAAGCAGCAACATGCTATGAGGGGATTTGAGCAGGTCTCATATCCCTGGGAATGGGAGGTTCGTGGCCCAAGGGTCTATGCCTCCGGCTGCCCCCTGTTATTGTTGGCGTTTTGGCATGCAGTCCCTCTGCTTCCCAGCTTGAAGTTTTTTCAAATCCTCTGCCTATTTGTTATGTTTTTAGAGGTTAAGATTGGTAGTATAATTTTTAGTATCACTATCACTATCACTATCTTCCCGTTAATCATCTATTTGCTAGAGCGGGCACCAGTAATATCTCCATATGTCCTGTCTCATGCTAGTAGAACCCAAGGCATCCGCTTGCTCCAGGAACATAGAGAGCCTCAAACCATTATATTAGGTCACAGGAATGACCTAATATAAATGTTACTGGTATTTGGCATATAAAATACTACACGGGTAACTTGCCAGGCTTGCCGTGTGTATGGCATCACTGTTGTAGTCACCTCTAAATAAAGCATTTATTGATGAACCGCGCGGCCGCTAGTGGCGCGCGAGCCGGCTGTGATAGTCTGGTCTGCTGGGTGGAGTTGAAATGAGAGGGAAGTCCGGATATGGAAAATGGCGGGCCCCATAGAGTAGGGGACGGTGGTCTGGCTTGTTGTAAGGCTCTGCTGGGTGGCAGGCCAGGGCTAGAACCTGCTATGCCTCCCGGGTGCCTCACGAGCAGCTGGGCATAGGGAGAGCAAAGAAGTAGCTCTGCCCCATGTCAGATTGGTAGTATTGGTTAAGATTGGTAGTATAATTTTTTAGTATATTGAGAATTAATTTATATAGTTTTAATAATCATTAGTATAGAAGCTTATTAATAAAGTCAGATATTTAACAGAAATCAGTAAAGCAGCAACATGCTATGATTGAAATAATAAATTAGTACACATTATAGTTTTACAGTATAAAGTTTAATAGCTACAATCCAATTATTTGCAGGAGGCATTGTGACATTTTAACCCCCTGCACTAAGATAAGGGAAAGCACGTACTTTCATGGTTACCAGCTACACAATACACAAAGCCTTGGATATGATGTATGATTGTCTAATGAAGTCAGAGTGACCTCTGGACTTGTGAAGCCTGTGGTTCTTGGGGCGAGACATAATACATAAAACCTTGTTTGATTTTAACCAAATGGCTTAAGTAGTTGCGGTATCATATAAATCATTTTTGTTTCATTATGTCATGTATTCATTTTTTGTTTAATTGTGTATGCCCTGCCAAGCATGTATTTGCTTTCTGTTTCATTGTGTATGCCTTACCAAGTTGTGTTATGATATATAAACCCTATGAAGCCCTCAGTAAAATTGCAGCAGCATTCAGCATCTCTTTGCGTTGGTGTCTGTCTGTCAATCGCCAACTCTCTGCTTTCCTGAATACTTCACCCCGCGTCCCTCAGCTTGGCAGTCCCGACCGAGCCAGTCTACGGCATAGATACACAACAAGTAGGAAGGAAGCACTGCACTTTCTGGGTACCAATTTCCTCAAATGTGCCAACCTAGAAGACGTCCGTGAAAAACAATGTAAAAATCTCAGTGAGGGCCACGTTCCCAGGAGTCTGCACAGGAAGAGGAGCCGGAGCCCCACCGAGGAAAGAGCCTATTTGTGTCCCGCTCAGGAGAGCAGAGTGTTTTAATGAGTTTGGGGGTGAGGCAACAAGATAATGGCTCCTTCAGCATCTCTGTCCTGCACATCCAGTTACTTGAGGAGTAACAAACATCTCTCTGCCTCCTGGGCACTGTAATTGGTGTTTCTTTAGGCACTTAGAGTAGGTGAGGTTTCTCCACCTGTAAACTCTGCAAATGGAAGGACATAAATTGAAACAAAATGGTGAACCATTGATGCTTCATCTAAATTTGTTGTCAAATATGGCAGTAGCAGATCTTGGTGTTCCCAGCAAGAGAAGCTTCTAGCCCACTTTCTCAGAGCGGTTCCCAGCAGACGCCTGTCCTTCTCCTCTACCTGCCTGTCCAGGTAATCTGAGCTCTCTAACTCACCGCCACAGGTTGTACTGAAGGATCTGCCACGTCGTAGGGATCTTTTTGTGTGTTTTTTCTTTTTGGCAGTATGGTTTGTGTTTTTGTAACACACCCTCATTGCTCAGGGCTTAGTTCTTGTTCTGTATCTGTGATTTTTGCAAACAGAGTTGCTTATGTGTCTGTATACCTTTGTCTACATGCAGAGTTTAAAATGCCACTGCCACAAAATATACAAAGAATCGACTTTTCATACATGCTCCTCCCGGAAAGGAGCTGAAGCACACTCAGTCCTGACCTCTGTGGTCCGTGCCCCCACGTGAGTGCCCCCAAGGAGCCCTCAGAAGCTTCTGGGGCCTCTGTGAGTCGGTCAGTCTCTGCTGCACGGGCCCGCTGTCCCACCGGTCAGTGCTCGTATGGGGACTTAGGGGGTTCCATACAAGAGTATGCTACCCGACTGGCAGAGCCTGGCAAGCTACCCGTGTCGTATTTGATATGCCAGATACCAGTAACAATTATAGACCTCATTCCCATGACCTGATGGAATGGTTTGAGGCTCTTTATGTTCCTGGAGCGAGCAGGTGCCCTTGGGCTTTACTTGCATGAGAAAGGACACATGGAGATGTTACTGGTGCCCGTTCGGCCAATCGATGATGAACGGGAAGACAGTGATACAGTGATTAAGTATTGACTTCAATAATTCTGAGTAGGCAAAAAATAGATTAACCACAAATGATACAAGATATCTGAAACTAGATTTAATTTAAATGTTCAGTGTAGAGCAAACATTAGTCAAATGTCCATTATCATAACATTTGGATCAAGTGACCGTGTGCAGCGCTGGAGAGGCTGAGAGCTGTGGACAGCAGCGTGTCCAGCACACCCAAACCTCAGTGTGGGCAGGGAGACATTGTCTCATCTAGCTCATGTTCTTCTTCTGTTTGCCTGTAGCCGATACAGACTCTCCAGAAACAGAAACGTAGATACAAGAAAGTTTATTAGCTCAGCACTGATGAGCGCTCAGGACCCTTCAGTCAAAGAGACCAAAAATCTGTCTTGCAGCACTCAGATCTTATATTGTTTGCCCCAAATCCAAAAATACACACCTGCATTCCCATTCCCTCTATAGTTATTAGGCTCTCACTGTAGAATGTGGGATCAGCCTTTTCATTCCCATATATGCCATAGAAGAACTTGTGACGAACTTTCTATCAGTTTCCTCATAGCAGGTTCACGCAGACAGTAGGAGACTATGGACGGACACACCTGGGAGCCTCTCCCAAGCTGCTCTGGTGGGGGCCTCTCCTGGTGCTCGCGCCTCAATCACGATAATCTGGAGGAATTGTCCAGATTCCTCAAATACTGAACCTTCTCCCATAAACCAGTCTGTTAGGCGTCGCTACAAAATCCTGGAGCAGGGTCAAGAGATCCCGTTCTGCCCCAGGGATCGGCAGCCAGTGGATGGAGAAAGACGCAAGAATCCAGCAGAGTTTCAGAAGACTTTACTCACACTTGTTCTTGAAAACCCAAGATACCTAAAATGAAACAAAGAAAACTGAGAATCCTGTCATAGGTTTTCAGCAAAGGCACAGTCCTGGCTGGGTCGCAGTAGAATGAAAAGCCAACTCAGCCCAGGGCTCAGGAAACTGGAGGGAGCAGCCCCGGAGGAACTGAGGCCCGCCGGGGAGACAGTTACTGCTCCTCCAGGGAACCCAGAGCTCAGAGCCCTGATGGGTTTGTAATGAGGCAGAGAGGGGATGAGCAGAGAGCTGTAGGGCTTCCTCTGGGCCTGGCCCCTCAGTATCCCCCTGGAGCAGACCTCACGGACAGACAGCAGGAGCCTTTTCTGCCTAGCTCACCACGAGGGCCTTAGGGAGCTCAGCGGCGCTGGACCCTGGACATGGTGGGGGGAACGAGAAGGGTCAGTGGTGATACTATTCCAACCCTGACTACCGATTGGTCACCAGCTGTCCCTGGAGGCCCCGGACACATGAGCTTCATGCTCTGATGGTCAGTTACTCTAACCCTTGGTAAAAAGTAGAACAGATTTTCCCGGCATGGGCCTATGCAATAAAACAAACAGGGAACCATTGTCTTCCCATCTCCCATCCTGGCAGATTCAGGAGCTTCTTAGTCCTGAAATTAATCCATATGGAAGGGGATGTTCCGTCTTGGGGATGCTGCATCTGGGTGGAATAGAGTTTCCCACCATGCAAACATGACAACCACACTAAAATAAATAAAATAGGAGTTACACAGAGAGGGTGAGGGTGGGCGACCAGACCCAGTTCTGTGGATACAATCTCATGGTGATTTCCTTGGCCATTGACGCTTCCCAGACTGTCAGCCCCTGCCCTGCTCACGATGAGAACATCTCATTTCCCATCGCTGTGAGCTTCCCCTGGGGATACTTCCTGCAGGTCGCAGCTCCTGTCTCAGGTCGGGCATCTTGGTTCTTTCTAGAACTTCGGTTGTTGTAAATAGTTGCACATTAAATGTGTGTGTGTGTGTGTGTGTGTTTTCAAGTTATTGATTGTTCTCAGCTATAACTGTGGGATCCTTCTGTTCTTCCTGTCTCAGGCAGAGATATTCGCAGATCCCTTCTACTCACCTAGGAAGGGCGGGTGGAGGTTCTGCCTTCAGGTGCTTCAGGTGTGAAAGCCTCAGAGCTCCTAACTGAAGGGCTAGGAGATAGTTTAGTGGTCACGGGCACTTTTTTAGAGTGTTTTTTAAAGTTTTTTTTTTTTTTTACAATTACAAATGTCCAAGCTTGCTAAACAGTGCAGAGAAGCGATAAAAGCAGACCTATAAGACAGAAGAGCAGAAATACTGGAAGATGCAGCAGAAGCCGGGAAAAGTATTCGCACTGCCCGCCTGTCCTTCGCCAACTATAAGACCAAGATGACTGCCCTCCGACGCCCTGATGGATCTATCACATCTTCCAGAAAGGCAATGGAGAAGATTATCCAGGACTTCTACTCAAATCTCTTTGATAGCCACATCCACCTGCCCACATACCAAATTCCACAGGATGGATATGTCATTCCCAACGTTCTCCCTTCTGAAATCCGACATGCCATCTCATCGGTAAAGAAGGGAACAGCACCAGGCCCAGACAAAGTCAGACCCGAACACCTGAAGAATCTGCCGTCGGTACTCATCAATACACTAGCTCGGCTCTTCACACGCTACCTGTCCGAATGCAAGGTGCCCTCCCAATGGAAAACCAGCAGGACAGTTCTACTGTTCAAGAAGGGAGACATTCACGACATCGGCAACTATCGCCCCATCTGCCTGTTGTCTGTCATCTACAAGCTGTTTACACGAGTCATCCTAAACAGGATTAGCAGAACACGAGATGAAGGACAACCATGCGAGCAAGCAGGTTTCCGGAAAGGATTCAGCACAATCGACCATATCCACACAGTAACCAAGCTCATTGAGGTTTGTAGGGAGTACAAGATGCCGCTCTGTCTCACGTTCATTGATTTACAGAAAGCCTTTGATTCTGTGGAGACTGAAGCAGTCATCGAAGCCCTAGTCAAACAGGGTGTTCAAACCCAATACATCAAGATCCTTCGTGAGCTGTATTACGGATTCACCACCAGGATCTCACCATTCTACAAAGAAGTGATCATTGATGTCAAAAGAGGGGTTCGACAGGGTGATACCATCTCACCAAAACTCTTCAGTGCCACCCTCGAGAACATCATGAGACAATTAGAATGGGAAGGAATGGGAGTGAAGATAGATGGTAGGCAACTACACCACCTCCGCTTCACTGATGACATCGTTCTAATAACACCAAACATTAGCCAAGCGGCACAAATGCTGGCTGATTTTGACCGAGAATGTGGAAAGGTAGGTCTACAGCTGAATCTGAAGAAAACTATGTTCATGAGAAATGAACTAGTGTATGAGGCCCCATTCACTCTCAATGGAACAAACATCTCTGAATGCAGCAGTTATATGTACCTAGGTCGAGAAGTCAACATGATGAATGACCTAAAACCTGAGCTGCACAGGAGGAAGAGAGCGGCATGGAATGCCTTCAAAGGCATCGAAGAAATAGCTAAAAGGACAAAGAACCTCCCGGCTCCGGGCACATCTCTTCGACTCCACCATTCTCCCTGCATTAACATACGCCTCAGACACCTGGGCCCTACGAAAGCAGGATGAGAATGCTATTCGGGTCTCCCCAGAGAGGCATCGAAAGAGCTTTGCTTGGAATATCACGTCTCACTCAAGTGAGTGATGGAATCCGGAGTTCTGACCTCTGTCGCTATTCCAGAATCAGGGACGCTGTCTCGTTTGCCAAGGCATCGAAAATCAGATGGGCTGGACATGTAATGCGATTTGGAGACAACCGCTGGACTAGAGCCGTTACTGACTGGATCCCACGGGATGTCAAAAGATCACGTGGCCGCCCACCTACAAGATGGTCAGACTTCCTTGTTAAGACCCTGAAGGAACGGTTTGAGGCTCTTCATATTCCTGAATCAACCAGATGCCATTGGGCTACATTGGCACGTGATAGGGTCCAATGGAAATGTTACTGGCGCCCGCTTGAGCAAATTGATGAATAACGGGATTCAAGTGATCAAGTGATCAAGTGACAATTACAAAGATATACAATTAAAAAGTTCATATTTGGGTTTTGGTCATACAGTGTTCCAGCACCCATCCCGCCACCAGTGCCCATCTCCCACCACCAACATCCCCGGTTCCCTCCCCCCCTCCCCCAGCCTGCCTCCATGGCAGGTTCTTTATTTCTTTCACTTTCTCTCTCTTTCTCTTTTCCTTCCCTTCCAGACTGTGGATTACAGAACATACATTAAAGGGTTGTCATGTGTATCCTTTTGCCTGTATTTAATGCTAAGTTCTTGGTTGGTATTAGTAGCCTCGACAATTGTTAGCACACTGTTCCATTTTCTGTCTTATCTAGCCTCTGACTCCCACACATTTTGTGATAATTTCCACCTTTGACAAGACCTCTTGATATATGTTTCACTTGACATTGGATATTGGTATCATAGTATGTACATATATATTTATGTCATGCAAATAAATGCAGTCATTCTATATCTGTCTCTCTCCTTCTGGCTAATTTCACTCAACATAATCTTCTCCATGTCTGTGGCAGGACTCCTTTAAGGGCCGCTGCATATGCTCTGAATTTCCGCCTGCAAATCACTTCGTAGATAAGGGGGTAGTCTAAATGTGGCAGTTTATCTGACCATGTATGCTGTACTAGCTGGTATAAATATTCTCCCATGCTACCACAATCATCGTGGGACTAGCTAGATCTTACCAGCATATTAGCCTGGCCACGCTGGACCCCTAAGTAATTAGACCAGAGAGAAATGCTGTTTGCTTCCAAACAAACAAGCATGGCTCCCCGATATACTCAAAGGCAACTAAAATATAAAACTACAATGAAGTAGAAGAGACTTGTGACGGCTTGGAGAAATATTTAACTGGCATTAGTATTAGTCTTTGGTACAGAGACATGCCATCTCAGAAACCCCCTTCTCTACCCTATAAAGGCATTTCCAGGCAGATCTTGGCTCAAAACATTAGCATACTAAAGGGCCTAGGTGAGGTGCAGGGAGGGATTACCTAAGGGCATTTAACCCTCCCTGCTTTCCATAACAGTGGGAGGAAGGTCTGAGTGGCAGGGGTATAAAACTAGCCTGTTTCCTCTCTCCCGTGCTTCTTTTGGGCTCTCTGTGAGTGCTCACCCTTCTTGGAAGTCTTCTTCTCCTTTTACAGGGCCTTTACACGTGGTGGCCGCCATCTTGGCCTACACGTGGCTGGGGTTCTAGCCTGGAATCCTAAGCACCGGGCTTTTCCTTTTGCTGATTTGTATGCCTGAACCTGTGATAAGTAAAGCCTTTTTAAAACTGCATCGGATTCCTGAGTTTTCATCCATTCCTCGCCCGGCTTCAGAGGTAGAATGGAACTTGCTTCCCGGCACTGTCGGGAACCCCCGCGGAGCGCCTCGACACATGTCCATCCATTTATAGGCAAATTTTATAGCTTCATTTTCCCTAACAGCTGCATAGTATTCCATTGTGTAGATGTACCAAAGCTTCTTTATCCAGTCATCGATTCTAGGGCACTCTGGTTGTTTCCACATTCTGGCTATTGTGAATAATGCTGCTGTGAACATAAAAGTAGGAATGGGGTTTCCGCTGCATATTTTTGGCTTCCTAGAGTAGATTCTCAGGAGTGGTATGGCTGGGTCAAATGGGAGTTCAATTTCTAGTCTTTGGAGGAATGTCCATATTGTTTTCCAGAAAGGCTGTACCAGCTGGCATTCCCACCAACAATGGATGAGTGTCCCCTTTTCCCCACATCCACGCCAGCACTTGTTGTTCTTGTTCTTTTGAATGTGTTAGTCTCTGTGGTGTAAAATGATATCTCGTTTTGATTTGCATCTCTCTGTTGATTAGTGATGATGAGCATTTTTCATGTTTCTTGGCCATTCAAATTTCTTCCTTGCTGAAGTTTCTGTTCATTTCTTTTCCCATTTTTTGATGAGGTTGTTTTCTTCTTGTAAAGTACTACCAGTGCCTGATATATCCTGGATAT
This sequence comes from Cryptotis parvus, assembly GCA_021461705.1. Classification (NCBI taxonomy): domain Eukaryota; kingdom Metazoa; phylum Chordata; class Mammalia; order Eulipotyphla; family Soricidae; genus Cryptotis; species Cryptotis parvus. The sequence continues at coordinate 58,904 of JAJIBD010005300.1, forward strand.
TAAGCCCTTATCAGATGGGTATTGGATGAATATTCTTTCCCATTCTGTGGACTGCCTTTGTATCTTAGTCACTGTTTCTTTTGAGGTGCAGAAGATTTTTAGTTTCATGTAGTCCCATATGTTTATCTTTTCTTCTAGTAGCTTTGTTAGTGATGTTTCACCTTTGAAGATGCCTTTAGCTTCAATGTCATGGAGGGTTTTTACTATATTTTCTTCAATGTACTTTATGGTTTCAAGTCTGATATTGAGATCTTTAATCCATTTTGATCTGATTTTTTGTGCATGGTGTTAGACACAGGTCCAAATTCATTTTTTTACATGTCGCTGTCTAGTTTTCCCAACACCACTTGTTGAAGAGGCTTTTCTTACTCCATTTTGGACTCTTTTGCACCTTTATCAAAGATTAAATGATCATGTGTTTGAGGTTGGGTGTCAGGATACTCAATTCTATTCCATAGGTCCACAGGTCTGTTTTTATTCCAATACCACGCTGTTTTAATTACTACTGCCTTGTAGTACAGTTTGAAGTTGGGAAAGGTGATACCTCCCATCTTCTTTTTCTGAGGATTGCTTTAGCTATCCTTGGGGGTTTATTGTTCCATACAAATTTCAGGAGCGTTTGGTCAAGTTCTTTGAAGAATGTCATGGGTATCCTTATAGGGACTGCATTGAATCTTTACAGAGCTCTAGGGTGTATTACCATTTTGACAATGTTGATTCTCCCCATCCATGAGCAGGGAATATGTTTCCATTTCCTTGTGTCCTCTTTTATCTCTTGTAGCAGTGTCTTGTAGTTTTCTTTGTACAGGTCCTTTACACACTTGGTTAAGTTGATTCCTAGGTATTTGATTTTGTGGCACAATTGTGAATGGAATTGTTTCCCTGAATATCCCTTTCTTTTCTTTCGTTATTTGTGTATAGGAAAGCCACCGACTTTTGGGTGTTGATTTTGTATTCTGCCACTCTACTATATGCATCTATTGCTTCTAGGAGTTTTTTGGTAGAGAGTTTAGGGTTCTCTAGGTATAATATCATGTCATCTGCAAAAAAATGATAGCTTGACTTCTTCCTTGCCTATCTGTATGCCCTTGATGTCCTTTTCTTCTCTGATTGCTGTGGCAAGTACTTCCAGTACTATATTGAATAAAAAGATAGGGGCAACCTTGTCTTGTCCCTGATCTCAGGGGAAGGCTTTCAACTTTTCCCCATTTAGAATGATGCTCGCTGTGGGCTTTTGGTAGATGGCTGTAACTATCTTGAGGAAAGTCCCTTCAATTCCCATTTTCTGGGGGTCTTAATCATGAACAGGTGCTGGATCTTATCAAATGCTTTCTCTGCGTCTATTGATAGGATCATATGGTTTTTATTTTTCTCTTATTGATATGATGTATTATGTTGATTGACTTGTGAAAGTTGAACCATCCTTGCATTCCCGGGATGAATCCTACTTGGTCATGATGTATAATCTTCTTGTTGAGTCTTTGGATTCTGTTTGCTAGTATTTTGTTGAAGATCTTAGCATCGGTCATGGGCACTTTTCTTGCATGGGGGAGGGCAGGTCTTGACCCCAAGCACTGCATAGTTCACTGACTAGAGCAACCTTGGGGATCCCGAACACTTTAGTATGTGAGCTGCTGTCTAGCTGGCAAACCAAGACCCGAGCAGTGGGACAAGTGCCTGGGTTATGTCTGGGAGAATTCCACAGAAAACACTTTGGTGAAATATCTGCCAGCTTCATGTCAACGATTGATGCTGCCTTGACCAAGAGCAGCACCTGTCTTTCCTGTCCAGGACTTTTCTAACTGTGACACAGAAGGCAAGAGATCAAAGTGAGAGATAAATTTGTGTGTGTGTGTCTGTGTCTGTGTGTGTGTTCTGCACAGGAATATAGGAAAATTAAATAACCTGTGGAATCCAGGTTGTAGTGTTGGAATGTAGCAGCAAAAGGAAGATGACAGAAAAGAGCTTTTCTGCCTGGTGAAGAAAAAGCTAATCTGCAACCTTGGAAGAGATAAAGACCCATCCACTTCAGACCCACAGGTGCGCTGCTCGGCCAGCCCCACGTGGAAGCAACCTATGGTGCTGACCTCCAAGTAAGGGGGCTCGCCAGCCCTGGCTGAAGCCAACATAGCTCCAAGGGTTTGCTATCATGTGTGGGGGAGGGACCACGCTGGCTGGACTCGGATTGGAGATTTGGACCCTGCCCTTTCCTCTGCCTCCATGCCAGTTGCCCTGGAAGAGAGAGGCCCATCCACGCCAGACCCACAGCTCCCTTGGCGTGCAGCCACTTTGCGACCGCGCAATATTCTTAGGGAATGCTGATTTTAGGATAAGGTCCTTCCCAAGATATTTCACATTTATACATTGTATACAGTTCTAGACAGGTCTAACTGATACCAGTAAGCCTAGCAAGAAGCCAGAGTAAAGATCTTTCACATTTCTACATTGTATACGTTCTAGACAGGTTCTAACTGATACCAGTAAGCCTAGCAAGAAGCCAGAGCAAACCACACATCATGAGGTCAGTCATTCTCAACATCCAGACTCCATAGTTCCTCAGAGCTCCATCCAAGAGAAAACCTGATCTTCCCCCTTTAAGTTTCATCAGTAAATGCTCGAGATGAGAGCCTTCTACTGAGAATATACCACCTACACGGCAGAGCCTGGTAAGCTACCCGTGTTTTATTTACTTGTTATGCCGAAGACTAGTAACAATTATGGACCTTAGTTCCATGACCTGAAGAATGGTTTGGGGCTCTTCCTGTCCCTGGAGCAAGCAGATGCCCTTGGCTACACTTGCTTGTGACAGGACGTTGGAGATGTTACTAGTGCCCACTCGAGCAAATCGATGAACAATGGGAAGACAGTGATACAGTGAAGAGTTTCTAGAACTAGGAAGAATAGACTTCCAGGGTGGTTGCTGGGCTTCCCTTGTTCCTCACCCAAGGCAGGATAGAATCTGACCCACACCACGGGCGTGAGCTTCTTGGAACATAAAGAGAGACTATAAAGTCCAAGGAAAATGATGTATAATAAAATGATTATATAAAAATCATGATGTATAATAAAAAATTAATGATGTATAATAAAAACTAAAAACACATTTTAGTTTTTAATTGTTTTAAAATTTCATTTTATTATACCACCATGAGAAATACGATTCCAGTCATGATTGGGTTTCACTTTACTGCATTGCGTGCGCCTCTGCCCTTCTCCGAACAGTTCCAACAGCAGAGAGTGCACAGAAATTCCAGCTTCCAATTCTTCCACACAGCAAACTGTTGTATTCTAAAAGCATTTCATGTCCAAAAGCGTTGTATTTGTTTGACTGAATTTCTGTGTGCAGACACTGAAGTGCATTAAAGCACTGGCATGCGTTAAATCCACAGTGAAAATGTCTAAATTCAGCGATTCTAGGTTCACCAACCAGACACCCCAAATTTCCCCTTCCGGCCCCGGGGTGCACGTGAGCATCTGGTCTGGGTGCCCACAGGCCTTCCCACACCCGCTGTGGGTGGCGGGGGCTCACCTCTCTCTCCCGTCAGTCCTGCAGCTCTGCTCTGTGGTGTGGAGCCTCGGGGATCTCTGCCCTCGGGAGTTCAGTCATTTCTCTCCTCTCCCAGGGCGTTTCCTATTTGACAAAGTGACGATTCAGTCCTGCGCATCCCAGGAGTGGGGGTCGCTCCCGTCCCCTCACTGTGTCATGGGCTGCTGCTCTCTGCACCTTCGGTTTGGGCCCCCAGGGGTGTGCAGAGCCCAGGGAGACGCCCCAGAGCACAGAGGGCAGAGCCAGAGCCTCAGTGTCTTCCACACCCAGTTAGGGGCCTCCTGGCCGCCACCTCACATCCCACGGAGGCCACTGGGCCCCGGAAGGACATGAGGTCTCAGGGGTTTTGGCCCAGGGGGCACCCGGCACTGCAGAGGAACAGCTGCGGGCTTCTCATGCCCAACGCCAGAGACATCGGCCCGAGAGCCCTCAGAGCGCCTCTGGCTAAGTTGCTCCCTCATCTCTGTCCCCAGGGATGGCTCCGTCAGTGTCCTGGCTCCAGCTGCACTGGGGTCCCTGCTCCCCTCAAGAGAGGCTCCACGACCCCCAGCCTGCGGATTCTCTCCCTGTCCTCGGGGTCTTCAGCCCATTCAAGTGGTGCTCTGGGAACCCTCCCTGCTCCCGTCATCTTCAGCCGGTGAACCAAAAGGCTGGTTCCTGCTTGCTGTGCGGTGCCTTCACTTTGGTTTCCAGAAGCTTCTCATAAGGGCAGTGGGCTCCCACGTTCATCCCTGCTGTGTTCGGTAGCTCCAGCCTGTGCCCCCCCACCACCACCCTGTGGCCCCCCAACTGTGAGATGATTCCATCTGTCACGTCAGCCACTGACACTCAGGATCTGGGGGGCACTTTTCTGGGGCCTGTATCAGGCAGAAGTTCCTCAATTCATACCGGTCATCGGGATTGGCTGGATGGACAGTGTGCCTTCTGGATGGACAGTGTGCCTTCTGGATGGACAGTGTGCCTTCTGGGTGGACATTGTGCCTTCTGGGTGGACATTGTGCCTTCTGGGGCTTCCGGGCACTACAGGGCCCACAGCTCCAAACTGAGGGGCGGGGACAGGCCCGTGACCATGGACCTTGCATGGGAGAGGAACGGGGCTTGACCCCAAGCACTAATGGTTCCCTGAGCACCCCTGGGTGTAGCCCCTGGGGACCCCCAGCACTGCAGGGTGTGGTGCTGCTGTCTAGCGAGGAGCCAAGAGTCACCAGCTGTAGTTTGAGGGTCTTTTATTGTTTGAACAACTCCACAGAAATAAAATTGACAAAATATCTACAGGCTTGTGTAAAAACTGTTGATACTATTTTGACCCAATAGGATGGATAGATTTCTACCTTTCTGCCGGAAGTGACTGAGCAACTGAAGCTATAGCTGTCACATGGGCATGACCGACAGACACCCGACACAGTTGTTGGTGCATCTCACTGGCGGTGACGAGACACACCTGTTGCAGTGACAGCGAGGACTGATCCGGTGAGTAAAGAGGCATCAGAGACGCCAGAACAGGAAACAGGACTGTAGAGTGGAAGGTTCTGGACTGCCCTTGTTCTTCCCTCAGAGGAGAGTCTGACCCCACGCCATGACGTGAGGGATTGGGCTTCAAGGAGCGGAACAGACACGGGGATATACGGACATTTCATATTCGGCGCCAACGCCGAGCGCATTTCCCTGCCTTCCTTGAGCAGTTTAAATTGTGGGACAGTCATGTAGACAAATCAGAGGTCAGCTTTTGTCTCCACGAAATAGACCGTGGACCATCGTCTGCTGACTAGGCCATCCTGGAGAGAAATTGACATGGAGCATGCAGAAAGATTTTTGCTTTATCTTTGCAAAAAATATTTGAAGAAGGTTATGCCAGGAACACAAACAAGGAGCACATTTGTCGGTCCTGTTATTTGGCCCCATGGAAAGAAATGTGCAAATGATCAGGATTAAAGCACAAACGCGCACATCCATGAGGCAGCAGTTGGGAGACTCGAGACTCTGGGGTTCTTCCACTTTTTCATCTTAGGCGCGGGATTCACAATATGTGAACGGCAGGAGTCTGTGCAGACAGAGCCTGTTAGCACACACCCACACCCTCCACAGAGAGCCCCAACGTGCTGAGCCCTCGGTTATGGAGACCAACTGTCAGGGACCGTTGCCTTTGGCTGTGAAAATCCCTTTACTATTTCTTTATATCCATGACAGATTTCGCTGTATCTGTCCCTTCTATTTACATCTTGGGATCCACATCCAGCTATGCTCAGGGCTTACTCCTGGCTTTGCTCTCACAGATCATTCCTGAATGGCTTTTAGGGTGTGGGGTGCCATATGCAATGTCAGGGATGATCCCGGGGCGTCTGTGCAAGCCCAGCTCCCTCCCCAGTATAAACAATGGGAGAGTTTCCATCACAGATTCCTAGTGAGAAATCAAGGTCATGAGCAAGAACTCAGACTTCCTGCAGGATAAGTTTCAGGTCAGCAGTGACCAATGGAAGAAAGAGACCTATCTAGGGTGTCTGTGTCCTGAAATCTGATCTAGAAGCAGGTGACACTCACGAGATGAGAGGGAAGCCATCTTTATTACACCTGTGGGCGCAACTTAGCTGTAGCCCTGAATGGGCAGAGCCACAAACACGGCTCAGAAAGAGCTTCCGTGAGACACAGCAGCGTCATGCCAACGTTCATGGAACATGTGCAGAGGCTGCTCCCACCATTGCTCACACATGTAGGTGGCAAAAACAGTGATTCAAGCAATTTGCTTTCAGGTTCACATAATCCCGCCACGGGGTCAAAGCAGATGGACTTTGTCCTCAGTGGCAGGTCCAGGGTCCTCCTGAAACTCCAGAACGTTCCTAATCACGGCCGACCCAACCTATGACCCGATGCCGGAGTTTCGCTCTCTGACTCCTGGAGCACCAGGACCAGCCGGATCCGCGTCTCCTCTTGTGTCTGTGTGTTCCTTGGCAGGAATGTTCCGTACACTTGACCCCAGAGATTTTCTAGAAGATGAAAGTTTAAATAAAAAATTCATATTTACACAAATTCCCCACATCATTTGTATATCTTGGTTTCCTTTGCATCACTTGATCACTTGAATCCCGTTACTCATCGATTTGCTCGAGCGGGCGCCAGTAACATTTCCATTGGACCCTATCACGTGCCAATGTAGCCCAATGGCATCTGGTTGATTCAGGAATATGAAGAGCCTCAAACCGTTCCTTCAGGGTCTTAACAAGGAAGTCTGACCATCTTGTAGGTGGGCGGCCACGTGATCTTTTTGACATCCCGTGGGATCCAGTCGGTAACGGCTCTAGTCCAGCGGTTGTCTCCAAATCGCTTTCGTTGAAGCGAAACGTTGGACATGGGAATCTCCTGGTGGACAGTTCCACAATGAAATCGACCACATCATCTTCAATCGACGGTTTTGTCTGACCGATGTTGCTGTCGTCCCCAAATTCCAGACAGGATCGGACCACCGTCTCCCTTCGTGCAAAATTCTACTTCCCATAGCGGGGAGAAAAGGCTGCAAAGTTTAAGAAGAGAACTCCCAGAACGACCACCAACTGGGAACTCTTTAGCACCATTGCGGCAACATGGGAAGATACCATCATTGATGACATCGATGAAGAATACAACCGACTGGTTCAGCACCTCCATGATTGTGTGAAGAATGCCGAGAGAGAAAAACACAAAAGGACGCTTGTCTTCAGAAACTCTCGAGCTCATTCACCAACGTGGCAGGCGCGAGCCTCAGGAGACCAAATGCTAACGTCCAAGCTTGCTAAACAGTGTAGAGAAGCGATAAAAGCAGACCTCAAAGACAGAAGAGCAGAAATACTGGAAGATGCAGCAGAAGCCGGGAAAAGTATTCGCGACTGCCCGCCTGTCCTTCGCCAACTATAAGACCAAGATGACTGCCCTCCGACGCCCTGATGGATCTATCACATCTTCCAGAAAGGCAATGGAGAAGATTATCCAGGACTTCTACTCAAATCTTTTTGATAGCCACATCCACCTGCCCACATACCAAATTCCACAGGATGGATACGCCATTCCCAACGTTCTCCCTTCTGAAATAAGACATGCCATCTCATCGGTAAAGAAGGGAACAGCACCAGGCCCAGACAAAGTCAGACCCGAACATCTGAAGAATCTGCCATCGGTGCTCATCAATACAATACACTAGCTCGGCTCTTCCTTTGCATTCTTGGCGTAAAATACACAATACAGTTTGCGCACTCACTGATGTTTCTAACCCCCTCACAAGGCTCACACCAGCTCTCGATGGTGACGCTGACCGCAGGGAACAAGCTCCCAGTGTCCCGGAGAGACGGACACTAGGCGGCGTTAGTGAGGAGAGTCCGTCAGGACACGGTCACCACCTTTCTTTGGGTTCCCTGTAGTGCAGCTCCTGGGGTCTGTTTTTTCTTCAATGAAGTAACGGTTTATAAATGAACTCACGTAGGAGCCTTATTTCAGTATGAGACATCTTTTTAAATAGAACTTTTCTTCCCTCTTCCCCCTGCAACTCTTGTTCTTGTCAGCAGGAGGAATCCTGTGTCCCTCCCTCTGAGCGGAGCCACAGGTCACAGGCTCCTCCACTGCCACAGTGTCTAGGCTGACCTTGGACAGTCCCCAGGGAGCACCAGCCTATCGGGGTCTCTGCTGGAGGGGTGTCAGGGCTGCACGTTTCCCTGCAGGAACAAGCAGGAATGAGCAGGAAGGACAGGAACGAGCAATATTCCTCCCCGCAGACCTGCTGACTTTGACTCGGGAGAGTCAAAAGGAGTGAATCATACACAGGGAAGTTCTAAGGGGCTTGTCAATAAAATGAAGCGGTAATAAAACAGAAGAAATACACTGATAATAAGAGATTGCAATTCCTTGGGGCACCAGGACCAGCCTGGATCTGGTCTAAAAGTGAAAAATCAACGTAGGACATACATGAAAATCGACAGCGAACACTACATGGAATTGTGCTAATGAAAACCTTCCTGCTCAGATCAGAAGCCAGCAAGCACTTTTGCGAGGGCTCATGTGATATTCCAGGAGAGCAATTGTGTAAGGATTGAATAAATGATACGATGGGAAAGCAAACGGCAGAAGCAGCTCATGGACACCAGAGCATGTACCAGCACATATTCTGACACACACACACATACCTCACGTATGTATTTATGTGCTGTACATGCTTGTTTCATAGGAGTCTCTACATCTGTGTGTGCACACCTCTACCTTTCTCCCCGGTTATGTTTCTTACCCCTGTGCCTTTATAGATCCGTTTAGGCCTGTTTTAAGGATTTGGGTCTCAGAGGGAGGCGTGTCTGGTCAAACCCGCAGCCGGCCGGCCCAGTGGGAACCCCTGCTGTCAGGGGCTAGGTAGATCTCAGCTCCGAGCACTTCGGAAGCAGAGTCCATCCTGCGTGGGGGAGCTTAGACACTTTGTACTGAGGCTGGATCCAGGAGGGGCCCCCCGCCCCTCTCCCCGGGTTATAGAGGGGCTCTGCCTCCCCCCCATATCCTGACTCCTAGTCTGGGCAGAGGAGACCCTGCCTCACCGAGGGGAGAGAACTTGGGTAGAGACTAAGGAAAACAGCAAGAGATTCCCCAAAAAGTGAGCACGAGGACTATCCCAGACCTGAGGCGTGAGAGGCGGCCCCAAGGGCATCGCTCTAGCGAGGAGGCACCCGCCGCCCCAACACCGCGAGGGAGTCGAGTCGCCACGTGGGGAGTCGTGTTCATCACGTGACCCCATGTCTCTGCCGCAAGAGAAGAGACATCACTGAGTCCCAAAGGGGAAGGACCCGCTGCCCTGCGGAGCGCAGAGGGACCGAGGTGGGTGCGGGAGAGCCGGGTCAGACTCAGTGATCACAGTGACCACGCGACGCTTCATGTGGAATCGAATGTGTCAGATGATAACGCGCCAGAGCGTGGGCTGCAGACCCTGGGGGGGAGAGGTTGAGGCAACACCGATCAAACAAACACAGTTTCCATCTAATTGGTGGGTTCTGGGCTCTGACACTCAATGTCGTGGCCTCGTGTATCAGTAGATCAGTTTTACATGAGTCATCTCGGGCACAAGTCCTCAACATTCTCACAACACACAATGTTACACAAAGGACAAAATGCAGAGGGAAGATGACACTGTGAGGAGATATTTTACTGCTCTTCATTATTGCAAACACACACACACACACTCATAAGTCATATGATGTCACATCATTTTAAAAGAATTATATACCTCCAATTAGTGATAGACAGATTTTTGAAAAAGAAAAGATTTCTAACTTCCCTCCTGATTTACCATTTTGTTTGGGTTTGTCTCATCAGCTTCGCAGTGACCGCTCAGTGATCATGCATCAGGTTGGGTATTTCCCTTGCACAAAACCAGCCATAGTTTGATTTCCGGGACCCCCATATGTGCCATGTGGGGTGGAAATTCCTGGAATCACACTTCCAGGAGTTATTCCAGACTGTAGTAAGGAATATTTCCTGAGCAACTCTCGTTTCAGCCCCAAAACTAAAACAAAACAAAACAACAACAACAAAACAGCTGTAGCTCATTCCTGTGGACTCTCTGTGAGAAGGAAGGACCGGGGACTTGCAGAAGGAATTAGACTCACAGCAAAAACCAACGGGACATGATTCCCGGGGGAGGCGAGGGAGGGGCAGGCGTCGGCACGGACAGACCAGAACCCCGAGTTGCAGCAGGAACGTCAGATGCCGAGGTCTGGGTGGTCCCCTCTTCCCCTTTACCTCATCTGCTGACCCCGACCTTGTGGTCTCTGAGGCTCCTCAGTCCTTTCTCCAGTATTTATTCTGCCCCTTTGAGATGTAGCCAGAAAAGAGCATTGAACTGTGGGGAAGCAACTTCCAAGTTGATTGTTCAAGAGATGTCCCTGACCTGCTCACTCGCCTGAATGCCGGAGCACATGAGCACCTTACACGGAGTTGGGTCTCACAGAGATAAGATGGGGCAAAGCCATTTTCTGCCTCACGCTCTCTCTGGGACTCCCTGGGGCAACAACCTCGGTCACAGCCGTTACCCCGTGATGTGTTTCTTCTTCTGTCCATCTCTGGCCATACCCACTTACTCAGGGGCTCACTCCCTGGCTCTGCACTCCGAGTTACTACTTCTGGGACTCAGGAGACCATCTCGGATACCAAATTGATCCAAGGCAGATGCCTCCCCACTGCACTGTCTCTCCTGCCCTTAGGGCACTGCTCAGCGTTTCCAAAGTCCTTGTTTTCTTGTTTCTTCTGGGAGACCACTGTGGTTGGGGCTCACAGTCATTGGAGGAACAGTCTTTCACAACCCCACAGACTGTTGTTTAATTTTCATGGGAAGCCAGAGATAAGTCCCACATCACACAGCCTCGGGCTCTCCAGCCGCTCAGCCTTAGTCTGTCTCCAGGAGGTTTAAGACATGTCAGGACAGCACTGGGCCATGCTGAGGAGTGTGGGGACTTGGGGGTCCCATCAAGACCCTCGGAGCTCCTGGGCTCCTCCCGCTGGTCCCTGACCCTCTGTCCCTGCTCTGTTTCCAGAGCAACCAGCCCATTCTGTCCCCTAAACACAGACGCTGTCACACAGGCCACACAGAACGTCCCTCCCTCTCTCAGACACAGCACAGAGGAGGATCAGAGCCGCTGAGAGGCTCTGCAGAGGGCAGCAGGTCCCTTCACAGAGCAGGAAACACTTGATTCTCCTCTCACCCTAGCACAACCCCACTGGCTGCCTGATGCTCTATGTCGGATGTCTCTAGTGTGCAGAGAAGGAAGCTTGATGTCTGTCGGTGCCACATGGGACTCAGACAATATTAGGGTTCGAGTGCCTGGTCACGCTCAGGGGTCGAACAACCGATGAACACAATCGGCAAGTTCAGTGCACAGGAACCCAAAGGCTCTTTACTTCTCACCAGCAGTTAAACACTCACTACCACAACCCTGGACGACCGAATCCCCCAGACCCAGATTTGGGATAGTGATGAGGCTGTTTCTCTCCTCCATCCCCTCAGGGTGTGGGTCCTGCTGAGCTAAGCCCACAGAGCTCTTAGTTCTGATGGACCTGACCAGGAAGCAAGACTCAGAGGCACTTCCTGGGGTGGAATCAGCAAACAGGGACGTTCTGCGGAGCCCTTGACAGGGACAGGACCTTTCCCTCCCTGATGGGGAGACCCAGTTTCACTGTCTCCTGGGGGACCATCAGTGCCCCTCCTGTCTTCTCCTGGGAGGACACTCAGTGGACCCTTCACAGGGGACTCCGGGCCTCTTCCCAGGGGGTCCCACTGCTGCGGTTTCCTCCTGATCCTCTAGTCCTGGGCGAGACTGTCCCATTCTCTGGGGGGGTCGCTGGTCAGTGCTCCCGGGTTGGGTCAGTGGGGCGATGTCAAAGTTTACTTGTGTCTTTGCCTTGGGATTTCTTAAAGGTAAATTTTATCAGTCCATTGGAATCCAAAGTCATATTTTTTGTGGAAATATTTGTTATGTTTACACATTTCAGGGAATATTTAGTCCAATGTATAAATGTGAAAGTCCCAAGATCTTTCACATTTATACATTGTATACAGTTCTAGACAGGTTCTGATTCCAGTAAGCCTAGCAAGAAGCCAGAGCAACCACACATCATGCCGTCAGTCATTCTCAACATCCAGACTCCACAGTTCCTCAGAGCTCCACCCAAGAAAACCTAATATTCCCCTATAAGTTTCCATCAGTAAATGCTCTAGATGAGAGCCTTCTACTGAGAGTATACCACCTACACAACAAAGCTTGGCAAGCTACCCGTGTTATGCCAAAAACTAGTAATAATTATGGACCTCAGTTCCATGATCTGAAGAATGGTTTCGGGCTCTTCCTGTCCCTGGAGCAAGCAGATACCCTTAGGTTACACTTGCTTGTCACAGGACTCATGGAGATGTTACTATGCCCACTCGAGCAAATCGATGAACAACGGGAAGACAGTGACAGTGAGACAGTGATTTAGTTCATGTGCCAGGTTTCCATCACAGTAAATTTTATTTGGAATACATGTCATATAATTTACACAATCATTATGAATAAGTTTTTATTATTAAATGATAAATTTATTTTATAATTATGAGACTTTTCTCTGCTTATGCATGTTTTTATTACGCACACTGAATCACTAAGCAGAGCTTTTTCACATAGTCGTTAAGAAGCACTTCTGTTACGTTTCCCTATTCATATATCTGTTGATTGTGTGCATATACAGACATGTATATGCAATATAGCTGCTTACAGTTGGGATGCCAAGAACAAAATGACCAATGACCAAGCGGGTTATGCGGTACTGCTCAGGTAACACTTCACTTTGTTTTTACACTCATTTAATTTTTGACAGTTGACGTGGGGTCTTCGTCACCAAGAGACACTAGATTTCAGTCACGTCCAAATAGAATGTAATAGGGTGTGCGAGCATCAGGAGCAGGCTGAGGTCGGGAAAGGAACCCAGTAAGCGGAGACATCCGGGCGGGATTCTACAAAGCAGCATCCGGAATTCGCTGTCGGAGGTCACGGGTCCCCGTCTGTGTGCAGACTCAGTGCAGAAACTGGACCATGCAAGGACACGCCCGCACAGTCAGGACGGGGCAAGGTTTGCGGCGCACTGTAGGGGGTCTCCGGGACACACGGAGGAAGTCAGAGACTCGGGACTGAGGAATCAGCCCAGGAACTGACAGAGGGTTCCTACCGCTGTGAACATGCACTGGTTTAGGGTTCAGAGTCCAACCCTCCCTGTGGGAGTATGTGAAGCTACAGGCAGTCATTAAAACATGATACAATTTGTAATATAAAGAGACAGTGGCGAAAAAATAGACATCCAAGAAGCCACACACAATTTCAGTGAAGAACATTGTGATCTACCAACATAAACACACGCAGGTCTAGAGACTCCTGCAGCTGTTCTGATGCTACAAGAGACTCTCACTTGACCCTTCCAGCTGACGGAATGTTTAAGGGTCAGACCTGGCTCCTCATCAGGGACCCCTGAGGCTCCGGGTGTCTCGTCCTGTCTGGGGCCGGTGATTCCTTTCCTCTGCTCAGCTCCCTCACACTCATCCATCAGCGCACTCTGGAGCAGCTGCCGGAGGGTTTTCCTGCCCTGCCGCTGCCCCTGCCGGCCCACAAGGAAGTATATGACGGGGTTGATTGAGCAGTTCACGAGATACAGCGTGTTTGAGATGAGCAGTGCTGTGTCATCTAAGGATTCCCCCCCACCAGCCTACATTTAAGTAGATTGTTGCCCTGGGCACACCGAGCAGCAGGAAGGCCAGGACGTTGAGCAGGATGGTCATGTAGAGCTTGCTGGGCTTTCTCTGCCTGGAGCAGCACTGGACCCGGATGACCAGAATCAGGCCACATACACTGAGCACCAGAAACGTAATGAGGGGCAGCACATACCATGTATAATATGAGGTAAAATAAATATCAAAGCAGGCTAAGAAATATTCTCCTAAGAAGAAAGCAAAGGGCAGTGCCCAGATGAGAATACACACGATGGTGGAGAGCTGAGACGGGCGGCGGCATTTGTACCAGATGGGCCAGAGCACAGAGAGACGCAGGCGCTCGGTGCTGATGGCCATCAGCAGACACTGACCAGGTCCGTAAGAAAGATCTAAGAGTACCTTAAGCAAGTCATCAATTAAATAAGCAATGTTATAATCTAAGAAAATAGCGAGACCTTCAGCTGTGTAGATTGTAAGAAAACTAAGAGATAGATGAGGCCTGCGACGGCCAGGTTGAGGATGTAGACGCTGTAGGGGTTTCTCCTCACGTGGAAACCCAGCAGCCAGACGACAGTCCCGTTCCCCACCATGCCCCAGAGGGTGATAAGCACAGAGACACTCAAGATCATGATAAATGTGACAGTTACAGCATAATCAAACCTATCTGCACTATCTGTTCCGTTCTCTGGTGTTTCATTAGCCACAGGAGATAACTCTGTCCCGTTATTCCAGAGCAGTTGCGACGAGTCCACGGTGACATATCTGGGCTCAGGACCCATCTGTCCAGTCCTGCTGCTGTGGTCACCTGTGAAATAGAGCCGTGGGCAGACACAGGTCCTCTGAGCTCAGGGATGGACAAGCCCTGCCTCACTCCACCTCATTGCCCACCACACTATGAGCAGTGTGTGGGTGTCTGTGGGGGAGTGTCAGCCCTGCTCTGCTCCCCTCAACCACGAGAGTAACAGGCAGATGGACTTTGTGCTCAGCCCCGTGTCCAGGGTCCTCCTAACTGCAGTAGATTCTGACTCTACGCCCAGGATCTGTTGCCGGAGTTTCGCTCTCTGACTCCCCTGGGGCACCAGGGCCAGCCCGGATCCGCGGCCAACTCTTGTGTCTGCGTGTTCCTCTGTGGGAATATTCTACACACTTGATGCAGAGATTTTCTAGAAGATGAAAGGTGAAATAAAAATTCATAAACTCTATCCCCCCGCATCAGTTGTATAGCCTTATTTTCTGTTGCTTTCATGTAAAACACACAATCAGGTTTGCACACTCACTGGGGTGTTTCTAGTCCCTCACAAGGATCGCACAGGCTCTCTATGGTGATGCTGACCACAGCGAACAAGCTCCCAGTGTCCCGGAGAGACGGACACTAGAGCGCATTAGTGAGGAGAGTCCGTCAGGACACGGTCACCACCTTTCTTTGGGTTCCCTGTAGTGCAGCTCTTGGGGTCTGTTTTTCTTCAATGAAGATATAGTTCAAGAAATTAATGATTTACCTCTTGTAGGTGCTTTATTTCAATATCAATCTTCAAATAGAGCCTTACTTCCCTCTTCCCCCGCAGCTCTCATACCGTCAGCAGGAGGAATCCTGTGTCCCTCCCTCTGAGCGGAGCCACAGGTCACAGGCTCCTCCACTGCCACATCGTCCAGCTGACCTTGGACAGTCCCCAGGGAGCACCGGCCTGTCAGGGTCTCTGCTGGAGGGGCGTCAGGGCTGCACGTCTCCCTGCAGGAGCGAGCAGGAACGAGCAGGAAGGACAGGAGCGAGCAATATACCTCCCCGCAGACCTGCTGACTGCAAGGAAATTGGGAGAGTCAAAAAGGAATGAATCACACACAGGGAAGTTCTAAGGGGCTTGTCAATAAAAATGAGGAGATAATAAAACAGAAGAAATACACAGATAGTATGAAGTTGCAATTCCTTGGGGCACCAGGACCAGCCTGGATCTGGGCTAAAAGTGAACAGTCAACAGGACACAAATGAAAACTGACACCGAACACTACACGGGATTGTGCAAACGAAACCTTCCGCTAAGATGGGAGCCACAAGCACTTCTGTGTGACTCATCTGATATTCCTGGCGGCGCGTGTAAGGATTGAGTGAACGATGATGATGGGAAAGGAAACTGCTGACAGCGGCTCATGGACACAGAATATTTCCCTCACATATGCTGACACACCACTCCAGACCCACAGCTGCGCTGCTCAGCCAGCCCCACGTGGAAGCAATCCCTGGAGCTGACCTCCCGGTAAGGGACTCGGCCAGCCCCTGGCTGAGTCCAACATTGCTCCAAGTGTCCGCTCACATGTGCGGGGAGGGACCACACTGGCCGGACTCGGAGCAGAAATTTGGGCTCTGCCCTTTCCTCCACCTCCATGCCAGCTTCCCGGAAGAGAGACCCACCCATGCCAGACCCACAGCCCCCTTGGCAGCCGCCGCTGGCAGCTGCGTGACGTTCTTAGATAATACTGACCTTAGGATAAGGTCCTTCCCAGAACCTTTCACATTTATACACTGTATACAGTTCTAGACAGGGTCTAACTGATACTGTCATCCCAGTGGGCCTAGCAAGAAGCCAGAGCAACCCCACATCATGAGGTCAGTCATTCTCAACATCCAGACTCCACAGTTCCTCAGAGCTCCACCCCAAGAGAAAACCTGATCTTTCCCCTATAAGTTTCATCAGTATATGCTGGAGATGAGAGCCTTCTACTGAGAGTATACCACCTACACGGCAGAGCCTGGCAAGCTACCAGTGTTTTATTTGTTATGCCAAAAACTAGTAACAATTATGGACCTCAATACCATGACCTGAAGAATGGTTTGAGGCTTTTCCTGTCCCTGGAGCAAGCAGATGCCCTTGGGCTACACTTGCTTGCGACAGGACATATGGAGATGTTATTGGTCCCTGCTCGAGCAAATCGATGAACAACGGGAAGACAGTGATACAGGGATACAGTGATGCTGACACACATATGCACATCTCACATATGTATTTGTGCTGCACATGTGTGTTTCATACAAGTATCTATGTTTTATTTATTTATTTATTTATTTTGCTTTTTCTGGTCACACCCAGTGATGCTCAGGGGTTTCTCCTGGCTCTACACTCAGGAATTACTCCTGGTGGTGCTTTGGGAGACCATAGGGATGCCGGGGATCGAACCTGGGCTGGCATGAGCCGGGCGGCACGCAAGACAAATGCTTTACCCGCTGGACCATCGGGTCTCAAAAGTCTCTATTTACATCTGTGTGTGCACTCTTCTATCAGAACTCTTCTTATCAGAACTTATAAGAGAGACAGGCATGAGGCAGAGCTGCTACTGGCTCTCACTGTGCCCAGCCGCTCATGAGGTGCCTGGGAGGGATGGCAGGTTCTAGCCCTGGCCCACCAATCCAGCAGAGCCTCACAACAAGCCAGACGACCCCCCCACTCCATGAGGACCTCCATTTTCCACATCCAGATTTCCTCCTCGTCAGAACTCCACCCAGCAGACCAGCCTATCACAGCCCGGCTTTCTTGGCCATTTGTGGCTGCCCGGTTCATCAATAAATGCTGGATTTTGAGATGACTACAAGAGTATGCTACCCACATGGCAGAGCCTGGCAAGCTACCCGTGTCGTATTTGATATGCCAGATACCAGTAACAATTATAGACCTCATTCCCATGACCTGATGGAATGGTTTGAGGCTCTTTATGTTCCTGGAGCAAGCAGGTGCCCTTGGGCTCTACTTGCACCGAGACAGGTCATAAGGAGATGTTACTGGTTCCCGCTCGAAGCTAATCAAAGATAAACGGGAAGACAGTGATACAGTGACAGTGACAGTGCACTCTTCTATTTTTCTCCCCTGTAATGTTTCTTTCTCCCCTGTGCTTTTACAGATCCATTTTAAGAATTTGGATCTCAGAGAAACAATCCTGACCTGCTCCTGGCCTGTGTGCAGGAAGCACATGAGCATCTTACACAGAGTCAGGGGCGGGGCACGGGGGTCTCACAGAGATCAGACGGGGCAAAACTATCTTTTGACTCACTCTCTCTATGGGAGAACAACTGGGATGACAACCTCGGTCACAGCCATTACCATGAGTGCGGCTCCTACTGTCTGTCTCTTTTTCTGCTTGTCTCTGGGCCATTCCCAGCTACTCAGGGCTTACTCCTGCCTCTGCACTCTGGGGTCCCCTGCTGCTGGGGCTCCAGGGGACCCCCTGGGGTGCCGAGACTGAACCCAGGCAGGCGCCTCCCACTGCACTGTTTCTCCTGAGCCGTAGGGCACTGCTCAGCATTTCCAATGTCCTTGTTCTCTTGTTTCTTCTGGGGAGACCACTGTGGTCGGGGACTCACAGTCATTGGAGGAAGAGTCTTTTGCAGCCCCAGAGACTGTTGTTTAATTTTCATGGGAAGCCAGAGATAAGTCCCACATCACACAGCCCCGGAGCTCTCCAGCCGGCTCAGCCTTAGTGTGTCTCAGGAGGTTTAAGACATGTCAGGACAGCACTGGGCCATGCTGAGAAGTGTGGGGACTTGGGGTCCCATCAAGATCCTCAGAGCTCCTGGGGTCCTCCCTCTGGTCCCTGACCCTCTGTCCCTGCTCTGTATCCAGAGCAACCAGCCCATCCTGTCCCCTAAACACAGACGCTGTCACAAGACCACAAAGAACGTCCCTCCCTCTCTCAGACACAGCGACAGAGGAGGAGAGCCGCTGAGAGCTCTGCAGAGGGCAGCAGGTCCCTTCACAGAGCAGGAAACTCTTGATTCTCCTCACCTGAGTCTCCCACAGGCTGACGTTTGAGGGATCTCAGGGCATCTTTGTGGCTGAAGTTCTCCGAGGATTCTCCACAGTGTGGCCAGGTGATGTCCTATGGCTCCCTGTGGTCAGGGGATGGCCGCAGGCTGATGGTCAGCTTCTCTGCTGAGTCCTAAGGCTCCTCCTTCTTCTTATACCCTTCATCCTGTGGTCAGTCTGAGGACACCAGGGCCCAGGAAGTGCTGGGCTGGGCCGTGCTGATGCTTCTCGAGAAGTGACGGCAGTAGAGTCACTCCCTGCATCCTGCGTGTGAGCTACAGCTGAACAGAGCTCCTGTTCTCTCTGAGAAACCCACAGATCCAGTCCCCAAAGGTAAACGAATGCTAAATTTCTGAGTCTGTATTATTAAGTCTCCTAATAAAACATCAACTTTTAATTCCAATTTATTTATGACATGATTGGCTACTATGATATAAAGAATTTTTACACCATAAATAACAACAAAATATAGACTTAAGCAACATTCCTAGAAATGTTAAACTCCATTTAAACAGTAAAATTTTGATTTGTATTTCTTTATTAATAATTTCAGGTTAACAATTATAGACATCACTCCCATGACCTGATGGAATGGTTTGAGGCTCTTTATGTTCCTGGAGCAAGCAGATGCCCTTGGGCTCTATTAGCATGAGACAGGACATATGGAGATGTTACTGGTGCCCACTCGAGCAAATCGATGATGAACGGGAAGACAGTGATACAGTGATACGGTGATTTCAGGTTTGTGTGCAAAACAAAAGTCCTGGGTGCTAAAAAAGTTTAGTCAATTTATTATTTTTTTATTTTGAATGCAACATTCTCTTATATGTCTGAGAGGTACGGACACAGTCTATGAGCATATGTTGAAACAAGTTTGTTTGGGAGCACGTATGGCCATACTCAGTGTATGTTTCCTGGCCTGCCTACAGGGAACGCTCCTGACAGGCTCTGGGGACCCTAACGGAGTGCGAGGATCAAACCAGTATTGGCACATGAAAGGCTATTGCCCCAACCACTGTGCTATCGATTAGGCCCCAATATCCCTAAAATCAATCAAGTGATGAACAGGAATAACTAAGGACAAGGGAAGGAGAGAAATGGAGGAGCAAGTAAGGGAGGCTGATGGTCAGTCAGGAGGCAAGGGTCAGGAGCCTGCACACATTGGTGGTGTAATGTGTGTGCAAAGCATTTTGGTGACCATATGACTGAAATACAATCATAAACAATTGTAAAAAGTGTGAGGTCATGGTGATTCAATATAAACATCAGTGTGCAGTATATGGTGCGGATAATATAAAGAGTAAACTGATAATACAGTGAGGCCCCGGGCTAGAATAACCAAACCTACAAATGTGCCTTCTAACGAGGGCAGTACCTTTGTGAGGTGGGAGGACCTGGGACATTAGTGGAGGCCAAGTGGACACTGGTGATGGGATCGGTTTTGGACCTGTACACGTTAAACTCTATGTAAAATGCTCTGTGAATCACCTGCCTAGATATGACATTTGAGGTAGAAAATAAACTTAAGCACTTAAAAATCCAGACACCTAACATGAAAGAAGGAAGCACTGAACTTTCTGGGTACCAATTTCCTCAAATGTGCCGTCCTAGAAGACGCCCATGAAAAACAATGAAAAGTCTCAGTGAGGGCCACGTTCCCAGGAGTCTGCACAGGGGAGAGGAGTCTGAGCCCCACCCAGGAAAGAGCCCATTTGTGTCCTCTCAGGAGAGCAGAGTGGAGAGTCTTAATGGGTTTGATATGAGGTAAAGGGCTAATGGCCCTGACATTCTCTGCTCCTGTAACCGTATAACCCTGGAGCAGGGTAACAGCCAAAGAAGGCGCCTTTCTCCTTGTTTACGCTGTCTCCTGACCCTTCATCGTGTGGGGCCTCAGCGAGCCTCTACTGAGCTGAAACGTCATAAGAGACATAAAGGGGGTCCAAGGGGTCACAGGGATCCTATTTGCAGCCCTGCACCGAGGCTCCAGCTCATCCCTAAAAGTGATCCTGAAAGACCTTGGACTATGTGAGATCTGTGAAGAGCTTCGTGCGTAAACCAGGACCTGTTGGCTTTGTCAGGGACAGCCCGTGGGTGAGGGTTGTAGAGGAAACTCAGAGCAAACCTTCCCCTTCTGCCCTCCATCGTGGGAGACAACACGAGCATCTTTCCCTTAACTGGAGTCTTGAGTCAAAGGTAAAGTTTCTATGTAAAATCCTGTTTGGAAAATGGTTTCACAGACCAAGGACAGCTGGTCTACCATCCGTCATGGGGCAGATGCCCTCAGTAGGCTGTTGGATGACTGGGCCTAGCTAGTTTTGGGAGCTTTTGCTGTTTAAGCTACTTGCAGTTTAGGCTATTTACATATCTTTAAGCAGGGTTCATGCTATGAGATCTTGCTTTTGTGGAAAGACATCACTGGTCCCAGCATGGGGCAATTAAAAATTTACCAGGAGCCCACCACCCTGGCTAAGACTACCATTTAAGATCAAATGAAGGGTTCATGCTAATTTGCCCTGAGGAAAGCGAGCATGGCTCTTTCAGTATACAGTGGACAAGATACTCAGAATTCCCCTGATGCAGAAAAGAAATAAGAAGGACCTTGTCCGTACCATCTGGATTGCGTGAAGTCCATGACCTGAAATTTTGATTCTCCCCTGAATATACATCCATTAGATGGATTTCTTTTTTTTTTTTTTTGCTTTTTTTTGGGTCACACCCGGCAATGCTCAGGGGTTTCTCCTGGATCTGCACTCAGGAATTACCCTGGCAGTGCTAAGGGGACCAAGTGGGATGCTGGGGATCGAACCTGGGCTGGACCCAGCGGGGTCGAGGCAAACGCCCTACCCGCTGGACCATCGCTCTGGCCCCCAAACAGTTTTTTTTTTTTTGGCTTTTTTGGGTCACACCCGGTGGCGCTCAGGTGTTATCCTGGCTCTGCACTCAGGGACTTACCCTAGGTGCTCTGGGGACCATATGGGATGCTGGGGATCGAACCTGACCTCGACATGGGCCGGCCGCATGCAAGGCAAATGCCCTGCCACTGGGCTATCGATACAGCCCGGTTTATATGTATTTCTTTTCTTTCTTTTTTTTTTTTTTGCTTTTTGTGTCAACACCGCGATGCTCAGGGTTACTTCTGGCTCTGCACTCAGAATTACTGGCAGTGCTCAGGGGACCATGGGAGCCGGATCGAACCTGGGCGGCACCAGCCGCCTCCTGCAAGGCAAACGCCCTACCCGCTGGACCCCAAACAGTTTTTTTGTTTTGGGTCACACCTGGCGATGCCAGTTGTTATCCTGGCTCTGCACTCAGGAATTACCCTGCGGGCCGAGACCATATGGCTGGGATCGAACCCAGATTGACACGCCGGCCGGTTCAAGGCAAAGCCAGCACCCCGCGTTTATATGACTTTTTTTTTTTTTTTTTTTGTTTTTTGAGTCACACCCGGCAATGCTCAGGGTTACCCTGGCTCTGCACTCAGAAATTACTCCTGGAGGTGCTTGGGTAACCATGTGGGATGCTGGGGATCGAACATACGGGCCAGCACAGGCCGGCCATGTGCAAGGCAAACGCCTCTACCGCTGGGCTATCGCTCCGGCCCTTATGTGTATTTCTTTATACCTGCTCTCTCTCTCTCTCTCTCTCTCTTTCTCTCTCTCTCTCTGTCCAGTGTTTTGACTTAAGAGATAATCTCAGAGGAAGGCACTAGGTCCTGGCATTATCACTTGTTTAGGCCTAAAACAGAGGTGTGGCACCACCTAACATCTACCCCTAAAAGCTGAGTCATTGATCTGTGTCAACACAACCCCCCTTGAAATGATTATGACTTTGGGTATGTAAAGGGACTGACTGAGGCCGATGAATCCACTTTGGTGGGAGACCTGGGCCCCAGGGCATGGTGGGAGAGTTGGCCAAAAGCCAGAGGGTCTTGAATTTCATTCAAGGCTCAGATGATGAGGTGTTGCTGGGGTCCTTCCACTCTGGGTTAACCTGGGTCATCTCTGTGTGTTCAGGGTTGAGACTGTGCATGTTTATTCTCAGATACTGTAACTTAAATACTCTTATGACTGAAATTAAGCTCATGTGGAGAAAGTCATGGAGCTTAACCTGAGTCCGTCTCACTTAGGCCCTACACTTTATTCAAATGAAAGTTACATAAAGGACAACTTTAGGTGAGAAGACACCATGATGAAATCACTTACTCTTTCATGAGTCTCTTCAATCAGCTGATTAAGCATCAGGTTTCCTCTGTTCCTAGAATCAGAAAACAATGTTTTCTTGGCTGCAAACATCAGATGAATGCGCTTGATTCCTGAACGTATCACTGCATGTCTGAAGAGGGAAGAAACATGCATCATGGATGGAGGACAATGAGCTCCACGGGAAACACAGACACCAAGGGTAGGGATGCGGTGGAGTTAGGATATTAAGGGACTGAATCTCAGTCGGGCTGATCCATAACTGTGTTCTCACGGCGATTTATTTTACAAAAAGAATCAAAGATGAGGCACGGATCAGGCTTGAAGGCTCTAAACTGCTGACACGTGTGATAAACAGAAGCACCAGCAGGTCCCAGGAGTACTAGATTTTGATGCTGGGGGCCTCAGGGGGAAGGTTGGAGATGCCCAGAGAAACAAGAGGGAGTTTGGGCAAAGGAGGTTCAGGGCAGCAAACGGACCCTTCCGGGTTGTCAGGTCAAACTTGCAGTAACTTGTTCCCCAAGTGTGTGCTCAGTGGCCCTGGGCCCTCCCTGAGCTTCCTCAGCCAACCTGACTGGCACCATTGCAGCGCTTCTACGGTGACGTGAAACTGTTGTTCAACGCCTTCCCCTCTCCCTGGATGGACACTGAGAGTCTGTGCTAGACCGGAAGAAGACTTTCCCCACTTGCTCCTTCAGCTCCTCTGTCCTCAGATCCGGTCACCTGAGCAGTAACAAACATCTCACTGGGACTGGGACTGTAATTACTGTTTCTCTTTAGGTGCTTAGAGTTGATGGAATTTTCTCTCCACATTTAAACCCTACAAATGGAACTAGATGCATTGAAACAGAAAACGTGAACTGCTAATGCTTCGTCCATGCTTGTTTTTAAAAAGCCAGTAGGAGATCTTTTTTTTAAAACTTTATTTTATTATCATTTTATTCTATTTATTTATTTATTTATTTATTTATTTATTTATTTATTTATTTATTTATTTATTTATTTATTTTTGCTTTTTGGTCACACCCGCAATGCTCAGGGGTTTCTCCTGGTTCTGCAGTCAGGAATTACCCTGGGGTGCCTAGGGACCATAAGGAATGCCAGGTATTGAACGCTGGGCAGCATGGCTCGGCCAAGGCGCAGGCAAACGCCCCACCCGCTGGCTATCACTCTGGCCCCAGTAGGAGATCTTTTATTTTTGTATTTTATTATTTTTAAAATTTTTTTAAATTTTTTATTTTACCACCATGAGAACAACATTGCAAAGATGTTCATAACTGGGTCTCAGTCATATATTGTTCCAGCACCCATCTCTTCACCAGTGCCCCATTCCCACCATCAATGTCCCCACAGTTCCCTCTCTCCCAGCTCCAGAGCAGGGATTTCTTCCTTTTGCTCCCTTTCTCTCTGTCTCCTCCGTCTCTCCTTCATCTTCCTCAAACCTTATTATACAATGTGAGATATAGAAATTACAAGGATGTCTAATTGGGCTCTCTAGCGTACAGTGTTCCAGACCTGTTGCAGGACTCCTCTAAGGGCCGCTGCATCTGCTCTGAATTGCCTCCTGCAAATCACTTCAGATAAGGGGGTAGTCTAAATGTGGCAGTTTATCTGACCATGTATGCTGTACTAGCTGGTATAAATATTCTCCCATGCTACCACAATCATCGGGACTAGCTAGATCTTACCAGCATATTAGCCTGGCCACAGGACCCCTTGGTAATTAGACCAGAGAGAAAAGCTGTTTGCTTCCAAGCAAACAAGCATGGCTCCCTGATATACCTCAAAGGCAACTAAAATACAAAACTACAAATGAAGTAGAAGAGACTTGTGAAGGCTTGGAGAAATATTTAACTGGCATTAGTATTAGTCTTTGGTACAGAGACATGCCATCTCAGAAACCCCTTCTCTACCCTATAAAGGTATTTCCAGGCAGATCTTGGCTCAAAAACATTAGCATACTAAAGGGCCTAGGTGAGGTGCAGGGAGGGGATTACCTAAGGGCATTTGACCCTCCCTGCTTTCCATAACAGTGGGAGGAAGGTCTGAGTGGCAGGGGTATAAAACTAGCCTGTTTCTCTCTCCGCGCTTCTTGTGGGCTCTCTCTTGTGAGCGCTCACCCTTCTTGGAAGTCTTGTCTTCTCCTTTTTACAAGGCCTTTACACGCGGTGGTCGCCATCTTGGCCTACACGTGGCTGGGGTTCTAGCCTGGAATCCTAAGCACCGGCTTTTCCTTTTGCTGATTTGTATGCCTGAACCTGTGATAAGTAAAGCCTTTAAAAACTGCATGGATTCCTGAGTTTTCATCCATTCCGGCTTCGAGGTAGAGGGGAACTCACTTCCCGGCACTGTCGGGACCCCGGCAGGTGCTCCTGACACAGACCCATCCATCCACCAGTGCCACTCCACCCCACCAAATCCCCTAACATACCCACCCAAACCCTGCCTGCTCCCATTGTAGGCGCTTGTACTTACTCTCCATCTCTTTGTCTATGTCCCAGTATTTCCCACCTCTTCTATTACACCTTATGGCTTGTCCTATGGATACTAATAATGGAGTGATGTTTCTATCTGATTATTTAATATGAGTTCTAGTGTGACATCATAATTCCTCATTCCCAAAACCTCTCCAGTTTGGTGCAAATAGAACGATCTTGAAGTGTATAAGTGAGAAAGATCCTGAAAGGACCTGGTGCTACAATACTTTGAGACAAAGATGGATTGCCAGCGCCGCCTGCAGCCTCGGATTTGGAGGCCCTGTCTTGTGGCGATTGGGCTGTGGTGGTTGGAGCTCGGGGCCACACCCACTGGGCCCGGAGGCTGGGGACTGGAGTGGAGGCCCCAATCCTTGCTCGAGTCCAGCAGGCTGCCGCCTGCATGGCAAGCAGGCCCTAGGAACTATGTGTAGGACATGACCAGGTGCTGGCCGAGCCTTTGCCAGTAGGAGATCTTGAGCTCCCAGCAGGAGAAGGTTCTAGTTCACTTCTTCACAGACGGTTCCCTAGCCGCTGTGGAGCTGATGATGTTCCTTCATTCCCACCAGAGAGGAGGAAAAAGGCAGAGCAGACTTCCCATCCTTCCCCCTACGCCTCCTGCCCAGGGTCTGTGCTTTGGCTCATCGCCAGATTTGGGCTTAAGGATCTCCATCCCTTGGGTCTCTTTTTCTTATTTTTCCTTTCTTTTGGGAGGTGGTTTGAATTGCTTTTTTCTTTTTTGGGTCACACCTGGCTCTGCACTCAGGAATTACCCTGGCAGTGCTCGGGACCATATGGGATGCTGGGGATCGAACCTGGGCTGACACAGGCCGCCGCCGCAAGGCAAACACCCCATCCGCTTGGCTATCGCCCGGCCCCTGAATTGCTTTTGTATGGAACACATGCTGCATGCTCAGGGCTTAGTGCTGGCTAATTCTGAAAATTTAAACCAGTGTGCATATGTGCTTATACAACCTCTTCTATACACAAAATGGACTTAAAATGGATGTTTTACTTTGATATTGAGCATGATGTACCATACCTGAATACATGCTAAAGAATATTAACCTAAGGATTGAATTCATTATTCTTTGACAATTATTATTTTCAGTGCAGTAGTATTATTATTTTCAGTAATTATTTTCAGCGCAGTAGTAGAGTAGGCAAGATCCCTGTGTCCGACCCTGGGCTCAATCCCCAGCATCCATGGACCCTGCGCCTGCCAGGTGAGATCCTGAACCTACAGCAGGAGTAAAGGCTGAGCAGTGCGGGTGTGTCCTGGTGTCCAATCAGAATCTTGAGGAATTGTCCTGAGCCTTCAACCACCAGCATTCTCTGCTGATTTCTCTCTAGAAGCCCTTTGCGCCCCTCTCCCCTCTCCCTCTCTCCATCCCTCTACCTCCCAAAACCTCTCTCTCTCTCACTCTCTCTCTCTTTCTCTCTCTCCTCTCTCTCTCTCTCCCCTCTCTCCCTCTCTCTCTCTCTCCCTCTCTCTCTCCTCTCTCTCCCCTCTCTCTCTCTCTCTCTCTCCCTCCTCCTCTCTCTCTCTTTTCTCTCTCACACACAAATCAGTTTCCAACATTGACATTAAGGTTAGGGTTTAAAAGAAAAGGAAACGATAGGGGGTTGTTGCACCCCTCCTCAGGGGCCCAAGGCCCTAGGCCCAAGGTTCCTCCCTGGGAGTTCAGGCCCTAAGAGGAGGTAGGGGTAAGGCTGCAGATGCCGGGCCAATCTGGGCCTGACAGTGCCCACAATCCAGTGGGGCTCCTGCACCGTGTCCGGGGCCTACGGCTGCCCCCGACCCATCCAAGTATAATGGAGCAAGGTCAGAAGTTCCTGAAGCCCCTTTCATCTGTCTGGTCTTTAAACTGTCTCCTCACTCCACCTCGCTGCAGGAACTTCTCTCCGGGAAGAAGACCCTGTCTAACATTGAGCAACGAAAGTCAGATCAAAATGGATTGAAGATCTCAATATCAGAAAAGAATCCATAAAGTATATATCAAAAACATGTGGGAAAAATTCTACAACATCCAAACTACGGGCTTCTAAAGAGGAAACGCCACTAACAAAGCAAGTGGAAGCAAAGTTAAAGATATGGGACTGTATGAAACTAAAAATTATCTGAACCGCAGAAGAAATAGGGAGCAAGATGCAAAACAGCTTATGGCTGAGTGAGAATATTCACCCAATACCCATCTGATAAGGAGTGAATATACAGGATATATCAGGCACTTGGGGAATTTACAAGACAATAAACTCCATTAAAAATGGGGAGAACAAATGAACAGAAGAAGAAATGGCCAAAAGGTATATGAAAAATGCTCTTCATCACTCATCATCAGGAGATGCAAACCCAAACAATGATGAGGTATCGCCTTACACTACAGAGATTGGCACACACCCAAAAGAGCAAGAGAAACCAGTGCTGGTGTGGATGCAGAGAGAAAGGGACTCTCCATGTTGGTGGGAATGCCGACTGGTGCAGATTTTTTTTGAAAATATATGAACATTCCTCCAAAACCTAGAAATTGAGCTCCCATTTGACCCAGCAATTCCACTCCTGCAAATAGCCCTGGGAGCCCAAAACACACGGCAGAAACACCATCAGTACCTCTATGCTCTAGCAGCACTATGCTCAGTAACGGAATCTGGAAACAACCTGAGTGAAGGGGAACAGACGGCTTTATAAAGAAACTATGCAAATCTACACAATAGAATACCCCGGCAGGCATTACGAAAATGAAGTTATGAATTTGCATATAAAAGATGGGAAAAAGGAGAATATCATTTTGAGTGAAATTGAATCATGTTCATTGATTTACAGAAAGCCTTTGATCCTGTGGAGACTGAAGCAGTCATCGAAGCCCTAGCCAAACAGGGTGTTCAAACCCAGTACATCAAGATCCTTCGTGAGCTGTGATTTTGATTCACCACAGGATCTCACCATTCTAAAAAGAAGTGATCATTGATGTCAAAAAGGGGTTCGACAGGGTGATACCATTTCACCAAAACTCTTCAGCACCACCCTTGAGAACATCATGCAACAATTAGAATGGGAAGGAAATGGGAGTGAAGATAGATGGCTGGCAACTACACGACCTCCTCTTCGCTGATGACAATGTTCTAATAACACCAAACATTAGCCAAGCGGCACAAATGTTGGCTAACTTGACCGAGAATGTGGAAAGATAGGTCTACAGCTGAATCTAAAGAAAACCATGTTTATGAAAAATGAACTAGTTCCTGAGGCCCCATTCACTCTCAATGGAACAAACATCTCTGAATACAGCAGATATGTGTACCTAGGTCGAGAAGTCAACATGATGAACGACCTAAAACCTGAGCTGTGCAGGAGGAAGAGAGCGGCATGGAATGCCTTCAAAGGCATCGAAGAAATAGCTAAAAGGACAAAGAACTCCGGCTCTGGGCACATCTCTTTGACTCCACAGTTCTCCCTGCATTAACATACGCCTCAGAGACCAGGGCCCCATGAAAGCAGGATGAGAATGCTATTCGGGTCTCCCAGAGAGGAATCCCAAAGAGCTATGCTTGGAATATCACGCTCACTCAAGTGAGAGAAGGAACTGAGTTCTCACCTCCGCCGCTATTCCAGAATCAGGGACACTGTCTTGTTTGCCAAGGCATCGAAAATCAGATGGGCTGGACATGTAATGCGATTTGGAGATAACCGCTGGACTAGAGCCGACTACCGACTGGATCCCACGGATGTCAAAAAGATCACATGGCCACCCACCTACAAGATGGTCAGGACTTCCTTGTCAAGACCCTGAAGGAACGGTTTGAGGCCCTTCATATTCCTGAATCAACCAGATGCCATTGGGCTACATTGGCACGTGATAGGGTCCAATGGAAATGTTACTGGCGCCCGCCGAAAGCAAATCGATGAATAACGTGGATTCAAGTGATCAAGTG